>QNGE01002155.1:7423-26051 GCA_008508345.1 Paragonimus westermani
TGTACTCTCTATTTTCCAGGGTCGGTAATAATACACGAAGTCAACGCGTTGAGACTTAGCTTTTCACTGTCGATCGATTGTCGATAGTGATAACTGACAGGGTTTTATTTTGTTGGATCAGTTCCAACAAGACAAGAAAAACACCGTGAGTCAACACGTATGCACTAAAATCAAGTAGTATGCAATTCAAACCACTGCGATCCTTGAAGGCAATCATAAAAATGCCGCAATTGATCATTATCGTGCCGAATGTAGTCTCTAGTGTCGCTGCTATAACTGGCAGCCTTATTACATGTACCATTTTGGAAGACCAGCTAAAACGTAGTGGATAAAACCACTAAAAAAATGCTGTTTAAAAGACAAGTTTCGAACATTTTCTCAGCTCATTAAAAAGGGTTGAGACCAACCAGTACCAAAACCCTCCTGATGAGAGATACTCTATGAGCACACAAGGATGATACACCTCTGCACCAAATATTGTGCATTAATACTTCAGACTGCCGCAAAGTTGCCCATTCACCAGGTGACACTGAGCTGTGTACAAAAATTTTTACATTGCAATACCCAGTGGATTCCTGTAAACCAGCAAACACGTCAAAATATGTATCGATAGGTTTACAAGCATTTATCTGGTTGACGTTGTTTCCTTTATTACAATTTTTTCTTTTTGTAAGTCATGAATTTTTATGCGATTATATTTGTGGATATATCTTCCAGTGGAATGACTCACGTATATCATTTTTCTGTCAGGTAAACAGGGGGGTTACGTTAAAGTACCTGAGCTGGCTGGGTTCAACATTAAATGAAGTCTTCACCGGAATGAATGCATGTCGTCAGCATGTTTCACGTTCAATACTGATGTGTGTGGGTAAACCGTTAATCTAACTTCAGCGGACGCCTTTTATTCAGCTATGGTGATGTTGAGAGAAATCCAACTTCACTGTTTTATTTAGGTTGTATGACTTGGTGAGTATTGCAGTTGCGGTATCATCGTCTTGTCGCGCTGTCATATCAGCAAACAGAAAAAGCTAACAAAAAAATCAAACACATCAGTAAGAACGGCAGACGAGCAAAACGGCACTGAATAATTGTTTGGTTTCACGAACCTGTGAAGAACAATTAGGCGCACAAAACCGTCATGTTGTGAATGAGCAAAGCTGTGAGTGCTCCACTTGAATAATGTGGAGACCGTCAAAGCCAGACGTGCGCGAACCATTGTTCACGCATATTGTTTGACTTCTCACATACGTACAATCGGTGTAAGTGTCTACCTTTAATTACGAGCCTTTGCAGGAAGACAATGAAACCTTTCGAATGATTGCAACAAATGGCGGGGAGTTAAACGAACCTCCACAGCACTTAAAACGAATAAAACTATAAACTTACTTAAGGAATGAGAGACCAATCGCTCCAGTTCAGCTGTCAGTTTACTGCAAGTAGGAGGCAAGTCCCCAAAATTAGCCCTGGAAGCTTAACATTACTGAAGTCTTATTTGACACGGGGTATTTATTGTGATGGAAGAGATGAACCAACGATAGGAAATCAGTCAGTTGCCATATTCCCTTGTTGGTTAATCCTCAAACACTGGCTACTTACCAAGTGGCCCACGATAAATGGCAGTATTGACCGCATCGGTTTAATTCTAATGATGGTTTGTGAGATAAAATGTGTGTCATAGAAAGTTGTTTTCAAGTTTGAAACTTCAAACACCTAAAATGAATCGTCCGCCTACACCTGTGTTATGCCCCATCTAATATCGACATCCGTTAGTTGGTGGATTCCATGCTGTCAAAGTTGCCATAAATTGCCAGAACGAGAGTTTTACGAAAATGCTGACAAAATACACTTGGTACTTTAGTGTGCTACGGATTGTTCTAATACATAGGGCACACCACCACCACTTCTGAAAAGAATTTACGATTTACTTATGCATCAGTCGCATTATTGTATGAAACATTTTATTGGCACTGAGAGCCATACTACTTCTCAAACACTGTCAAGAGGTTTGACACAAAATAGAGGGACGTAAATTGACCAGCAATAGTGGTAGGAAAAATGTGAAAAGGTGACTCTTGAACTGACCATGTTCCGGTTGTTAATTCCGGATGAGCCTATCTGGACTAGCTGTTGCACAGGTATGATGGCTGACGTACAGTCAGTCGAGAGAGCCAACCGGACGTTGGTTGTGCAGTCACAATTCTAAACAGACTTAACACACAGAAGAACTAAGGCTTACTAAGTGGCATTCTGAAAAATTTGTATGACAAGACTAATTGTGGTGATTAGTGTAATCGTAATGGTAATTATCACTGATTAAGAAAACTTCCCATTTATTAGGTGTCACTTGAGTGCTTTGTTGAAGACTATGTTCTGTTGGTTAGTCACCAGTGGACCTATTTGACATTCGAAATATGTATAGGGTAACTTGCCAATTTTCCTGTTAAGTTACCGTGAATCATCATCATCATAGACAGTAATACATCAGTGGTTCACACTGATGCTCAACTGTCACAAAACCACGAAGAAGAAAGCAAACTATATATATATATATATATGAGAAGGAAAAAGAAGGGGACGAAGAGGGACATAACTACTTAAACTAACTACGTCTATATTCAAACATTTAAAATCAAGGTGCCTACACCTTGCAGACAAACAAGCGAGCTGCAAGTGAGAATAAGGCGTCATCAGCAAGACAGCATCCTTACGGCTTTCAGTGTCCCGCACCATCAAATGCACTTACTTTACAGACAACTCGACCAAACAACGACAACATTCACGCCACTGAGCTCGGTTAGCCGCCATCTCATCTGAAGTCTCCTGCCACCGACTCTGTGAGTCGTGAGGGCTCCAGCCCGGGAGACGAACTCGATCTACAGTGGCCAACCCCTTGGTGAACGACTTCATTTCCCTACGCCAGGTCATTATTTGTCCACCTCGCATCTTACACCAGTCGGTCGCAGTGTGAGCGAGCAGTGATTGGTGTGGAAGACGACTAGGTAGCTTTCTTAATACATGACCTAACCATCCGAACGTGTGCAAACGTAAAGATTGGACAAAAGAACTCGTTTGACAATCACTACCAAACACCCGCCTTCTAACCTCTTCGTTACCTACACGCTGGCACCATCCGATACGAACGATTGAACGCAGACATCGGTGATCAACTACTTGAAGACGGTTCACGTCTTCTACCCTGAGCGGTCAGGTTTCGCTGCCGTAAAGTAATACGGTCCTCACCGTTGTCTTATATACGGGACCTTTAAGCTTCAGAGAAATACCTCTCTGCCACCAAAGATGCCCCAGATTAGCGAATACTGTCCTAGCCTTAGAGATACGCGCTTCTATTTCATTCCTCACACCTCCGCCGGCGCCGCTGATGCAGCTTCCCAGGTATAACAACCAGTCAACAACCTTCATGACTACATTATCTGACATCAAATCTACGTGATCGCAGCAGTCCTAAAGAAGCGCTTTGCATTTTGAGGCTGCAAAGCGCATTCCGAAGTATTTAGCAGAACGCGAAATTGTGTCTAGCATTACTTGTGCTGCTTGAAAGTTGTCAACCAACAACACCTTGTCGTCAACATAATCAAGATCATTCAGTCTTTCACCAGGTAGGAGGTCCACGCCGGCATCTTGTGAGTGCAGGAGACAATCCTCCATTATTTCGTCTGTGACGAAATCAAACAAAAATGGTGAGAGCGGACAGCCTTGACCTACGCCACTCCGTGTGGTTGGCTAGGGAATCAGGTGTCATCGCTATTCTGGGTGATGTCTTTTCAAATCTGTTAGAAACCAAGTAGAGTATGCTGCTGACTCGTGAAACCGTCCACAAGCTCAAGGCGCCCGTCTACAATAAAGTAGTTAGTGAGGGAAGACCCCAATCTTGAAGCAGCACGCTGCATTTTGAATGTGGTGAAGGCGTTTTATACGGATCCGTTCTCTTGTTTTCCACATTCAGAATGGTTGGTCTGTGTCCTATAGGAGGGTTAGACGGAACCATATTCTCCGCCTACTTTACGTCAGTCACCCTATTGCCCGAAAGAATCTCCAAACCAAGATCAGAGAACCCCGTAAGCGCGCCTTCTTATATGTTACCAGTGACAGTGCTGAGATGCAAAATAGAGGTCAGATGCTCCCATCGAACATTACTTGAAGCGCGCGGTAAACAAGAGTATTCTCAGTGTTTCATCATCAGCCTGAGCATAACACGTTTTGTTGATTTTATTGGGGCTAGTAGATAACGGGTAATCGGTGCGAGAGGTGTCAGTCATTATTGTCCATCTGATTTGTTTCATGAGACCCAGTTACATAATGTCCATCAACCAATTTAACAAAGTTCGTGAAAGAATCATCACATCTGCGTAATCATTCTCTCCTGCCTTTGAATGCACGGCCGGGTTTGCCGTTTGACTAGTCATGTTTGAGCTCGTGGTGGTGGTGAATGTTGGTGAGTTTTAATAGCCTATGCGACTACCAATATACGACCTCTGTCTCGCCTCGAATATACCCCCACAGACTTGATAGGTCGGCTTGAACGTGTCACTGGGATTGCTCATGTAGTTTGACTCGATCAAATGTGCAGTGACCAAAGACGGACAGGGCCTTATCGATCTTTACAGTAACCATAAGTTGACGCTCCCAGATGCGTTCTGATGTTCATGTGTTGTACGGGTCTATATGGATTGTTCCACAGTCAAATAAAACGGTAAACCCAGTGGATGCAACATGTACAAGCAATATATTTTTCAGCTGGCAGCGCAAGATTAAATTGCAGGCAAACTGGACTGGTAGTTTAGCTGTGAAATAGGTGTTATTCATTACCGCAGGTGTTCTCCATTGTCACAGCTATCATCTTCGAAGAGCAAGATGTTTTGTCTTCAGTTTGCAGTTCACCTATCTTCGTGTTTGTCAGATTACTATTACTAACAAAGTGTTCCAAGTAACTATTCCCAGTCGGTGTAGTACATAAAGACCAGCTCACTTCTTCTGTCGTATCGTGTGAGTATATTTTTGCAGCTCTGTCTACCACACATCAGACTACATTCCTCTTTCGTCCTAACATTACAAAACTACGAAAGTTTCATACTGGCCTGTCGAAGTTGCCTTACGATACGCTTCCTGTTGGATGGTGGATCGTCCTCAGTGTTGATATTTATTCTAAGTAAAAACAAAGATACGTGTGGTTCTGCCCGACTGACGTAACTAGCCATTAGTTTGGGTCATTCCAACAATAGAAAGTTGGGAAGACGATCCCCTAGAATTCACACAATGTCTAAAAATATACAAAGCATTAAATGAGACTGTGAACCTGTGAAAGGAAGTGGATGAACCATATGGCCTCACGTTTATTTGACCTTACGTAAAATCGTGCTTAAATGTTTCACACTTTTGTGCATTTTACTATCACACTGTTCACAGTTTGAACCACCCTAATGACGCGTTTCGTTTCGAAATCAGTCTAAGATGTCTCAAATTTCTGTTGTATTGCTGTTTACCCACAGAATGGTCCAAACTAAGCAAAATGCTTTGGCGCGGGGGACCTATACTGACGGACTGCCTAACCGAGTACAGTTAACGTAGATGGACCATTACAGTGGTTAGCAGTGGCAGATGTAAAGCAGTGGGGGCCCTATTACGGTTCTTCACATTGACTGAAACCTTTCGATTAGAGAGCATTAAAAATAAGGTCATGCACCATTATTTTTACACGTATGTATAGCAAAAACGGGTTGCCTTTCTCTACATCTCGGAGGCACTTTCTCCACCGCTAATTTCCGTGCGACAAGAAGACCTAATATATATATATTGATTTCGTGCGGGAACCGTTGGCTTACAGGCAATTGTCTGTGGCGGGAAACAATCATTATCTCTAGCGCCTTACCTCTGCATACTCCCAACTAGTCGACGTTGATTGCAGTCCGCTGTTCTGAAGGTGTAAATTTTACCACCATTCTATCAGTAAAATCGTTTACACTTTATCGTAGAAGTTAAATATGTAACAGGAAAAGGTCAAACAACAGTGGTGATCACCACACCATATGAACTACTCTTTCGAGGTCAAAGGTACTTGTTGGGTATCTAATTGTGTCATCAATCATATTTAACACCAGAGACTTAGGGTGTTTAAATTGAACTAAGTTGATTTAGAAATATAATCTGTGAGGTTATGCGTGAACAAATTGGCTAGTCACAAAGTTAACCACATTTTGTTCCAAACTCCATGTTCGCGGTACGAAGAAAACGCTATATTCATCACTTCACTGTGGTTCTCATCTGTGCCATAGCTTCAGCTGAACAGAAGAAAGACATATTTTGTGATACGTTCACGTTTCGTTTACTCTCACCAGTCGCAAACTTAAAACATGTCAGTTATATACAACAATGCAGACATGAACAAACAAGGACCGGACGTACCTACAAGCACACCAACTATTGTGTAATGAAGACCATGGCAACCCGATAGGTTGCCTCAATCACTTTTGGGTACATGGCGTCGGTTGGTAAAAACAGATAAGCATCGCTTTGCAGAAAACCGTTAACTTCTGGTTCCGACTGCGTAACAGTGTCCTGGATGAGTTTACCGGGTCAGCTTTGTGACCTCTTGTCATGACGTGTCTAGCAGTCGATGATGTTGGATTTCGAGTAGTCAGCTGACCAAGTTGAGACTGGTGTGTCATCAATTGTTTTAACCATTTCGGGGCGTGACAGCTGTCAATCTAATCTGCCTACGTAAACGTCATTCCATATGCAAGTGAACTGATACACAACAGGGGAAACAGAAGAGTTTTACGGACTATTTTCGTGAGTACGTAGGACTGATCTTCTGGTAACTGAACCGAACTCAACTGCGCAGGTGCATACGTTCGAGCCTAAGCAGACTTCAGTTTACACACGATATCGCTGGTTAAATGGTTACCATTGAATGACAAAAGCAGGGACGTGTTCTTCTTTTGAGCTGTACTTATGTGTTCGGTGTTCTTATTCACCTTGTTATGTGCCTCGATAAATTTATGGAGGAACCCATTTGATAGTAAAGTTTGTCCCAACAACTCCTGCTTTGTCTGCAGTTTGCCCGACGTAAGAATATGCCAGATTATGTGAGACTGTCATTTCACTAATTTACGTTTGTATGCAGTAGGAGCAAAGCTAGAAAACTGAAGATAGTGACCACCACATGTTGCTTAGTGGTGAACTGAACGTTGTAGTTTACCACCCGCACGTCTAATAAAGAATACATTTAAGAAAGCTGAACTGCTGTTAGGTTCAACTTCGTTAGATAAAAACAAGTTAGAGTGAATATTATTAAGGAGGTTAAAAAACAAATCGAAATGAGCGAATGAGCAAAAAAACTGTACCAGCGTATCGTTTGCGTGGTAACGATTTGGCCGTACAATCCGGGACTTTCCGCCCAATCATTCCTGAGAAAATGTTTGCTAGTGTTGAGCCTAACGGAATAACCATAGGTACTCCGTCTATTTGTTTGTATGCAAGCCTCTCAGAATGGGAATGAACGTTTCCTGGGCACAATAAAAGCATATCTTTAATGTGTTCAAGTGAAGTATCTATATCACAGTCCTGACTAGAGCTGAAACCACATTTTTAAAAAAATGTAAACGAAACGCCGACGTATTGCAGCATCTCTTCTTTCTGCTGTGATAAAGTAGTTATGGGGAACTCAGTTTACTGCAATTATAGCAGTTGTTCATGTTAACCTGTATGCCTGAAGCTTACCGACGACGTGCCACCTAGTGCACCGGTCAGAATGTGCGTCACTGATCCATTATGAAGACAATGGATAATGCAGCTCATTGTATTACTGGCTGCACATGGGTGGTGTTTGGGTTTACGATTAATCTGGTGACAGATTCCGAGACAACTCTACGTCTAAACGCGACACTGGAAGAGGCACAGCCTAACAGTTATTGAAAAACACGCTTGGTTGTCTAGAAATCGTCACCTAGATGACTGTCTGGAAGGACAAATTCGGGCTGTACCGGTGCTAACTGTTTGTCAGTTCGTTTGGAACCTGCATCTTTTGGATGTGTCGTGTCAAATAACCATACGAGAAGCCTATTGGCATGCCTCAAAAATTGATTGATTAACACGGAAAAATGACTCGTTTTCAGAGCATCGACAGTCTCAACACCCGCTCAACAACACGGCATTCCACATTCGTTCTCATCAAACCTGATGGGTACATCGTGCGGTCAAGGTTTGGTTTCGTTGTGGTCTAACGGGTTGGCTAAATCAGCTCACTAAACTCCTCATCTCCAGTAGTGGTTGCCATTAAGCTCTTTGAACTGGTTGCTCTTCAACTCAAGCGATGTTCTCATTATGTTGAGTAATACGTCATGCCAAATCTCACATAGGTGTACGTACGTGTATGCTTGCGATATATCACAATATTGCCATACAGCAAGTTGGGCGTTACAAAATCATCTGTTGTTCATTGTCGGTAGTTTAGATGCCACATCTTACATAACACTTTTCAGACATCAAAGGAGTTTCGGACGTTACAGTCCAGTTCTTGTTGTCAAACACACCAATCTTGCATCATATTTGACGTACCTGAAATAAGCTGGAACACAGTTGATCAGAATAAAGTCTTTGGAAGCCTGTTCCCTCTAGATAGTACACTTGTTCATATGTGAACCAAATTGTCCCAAGTTTACTTAGATAATTTCTCGAGGATAATGTTAATATTCGTAAAAGTGGTCATCGCACTCGAAGGGAGAGCGACCTGATATTAAGCGGAAAGCGTTATCAAGTTTCTTTCAGACAGCGACACGTTCTGATTGATGATGTCAACACTTGTGAATAGTGATAATTTCATACTGTATTGAAAGCTGTGATCACATGATCACATTTTTCGTGCCTATTGTTACTGTTAACTGGTTTGAAGTGCCGAGGTTCCCATGTTTGTTGGTTAGGGTTTTTAATACCGTTTCTATTCATCCAAAAGTAAAAATTCGATGTGTGGATGGTTCCATCATTACTTCCAAAACTTTACTCCGCTGTTGTACTTACTGAACCAAATCCACAAGTACTTCTATGCTTTGTTAACAAAACAATCTCTCAGTAACAATCTGCGGTCACCTCAATCGTAACTGCGTCAGTTGTAAAACAGCAATACGTTTGCATTGGCCAAAGTATTTCCCGATTTTTTAGAACTTGCATCCCACGCAGATTACGAAACGTTCTCCATAGGGACATTTTACCACTTAGCGGTACAGCTGGTTGGAGACCTAAAGGTGTGTTCCACAGAGTGAAATTCATGCAGCAAGGAGCTAAACAAATAAGGGGAATAGACAGCAAAAGCAATTGTGTCTAACAATATAAGATCTTGAGCATGTCGAATGAATAAAGTGACTGCTACGATCATTCTACGTACAGCATGTGTTCTCACGGTGTAACCATATGGATGATCTTACCTCTTGTTGTTGTTGATAGCATTTTATCCCCACCCCGTCCCTTTTTCTAATAAACCAGTTTCGTCAGTCCTGTTCACCGCTGCATTAGACTGACTACAGCAAGTGCAGGGTGGATTTCAGCTACATATGGCCCATCTAAAATTTCAGCAGTATTATCACAGAGGTAGTAAAGTTGGTAGAATAAAGAGGGTTTGATGAATGCTTAACGATTTGCCTGTCGCCACCCTTGGAGCATGACAACACTGAGCCTTTGTATCACGAATGACACGGTTCCTATCCCCATATGAAACACGGCAACTGCAAAAACGATGTTTGAATTCTCTGCGTTTTTACTTAGTTTAATAAGTGAACGCTCGCCTTCGTTAAACCCAGTTGTAATTTCTTTTCCACGGACCTGCTTTGTATAACGAAAATTGGTGATTCCCATGCGTGACAGAAGTAATACGGAACCTAACGCCATATTCACCGGGTCAACGCAACTTATGGCCGGCGTCAAGTTATGCACAGGCCGACCAATTGCGAATCACCCACATTATGAAAACGCCCAACTGTGCGAACGGACAAGACAGGTAACCAGTGTGTTATTCGACGAAGACGCGTAAATACTCGTTACTTCTGTTCACGTCCACAAAGAACTTTGTTTTATTTGATTTTGATCGAGTAGTACCACATTCATATAGTTTATATTTGCTTAGAGCGAACGTATACTCTTCCTACAAAACTGTATGACTTGTTTCCAGTGAACACTTGGGTTCCACTAAAAAAAGGCATCACACATTTTTTCATATTTCGTGTGTCGAAACATGCGAGTTTGGTACAGTAATGCTTCATTGATCTTGATAAATTTCATCTCGTGCGTTGTAAACCATTTTCAACACACAACCTATTCCTGTTCATTATGAGGTTTCGTAATTTTTGGGGTAATTCTGCTGGACCTTTGGTTACGTTAGTGACGATCAGGAACTCTGCAACGTCCAGTGTCACAATGGTGTTTTTGCTGATCTCGATATACTTGTTAATGGCGTGGTTTCTACTCATTAGTGACGAAGAGAATGAGCACGGACCTCTTGGCAGGGATTCCGAAAATGTCCTCGTGATGTATGTATATGTTGGTGTGTTGCCAAATTGAACTAAAATAAAACCTATGTACCTGACTGTCAATGAATCTCCCTTACATCGTTGTGCGAAGGCAGCTTGGTAACGCACTGCAGAAGTGGACATGACGAAATATACGGTTTCGCGCATATACGAAAGCTTTTCGAATTAGTAACAGGTTATATGTCCACCAACTCCTTCAGTGCACTAACTACACTGGTCCCAAAAGATTTTTATGCTTACCCGTTCTCGTACCTAACACATCGCCAGTTTCCCCTCGCTGAAGACAGCATGAAAATTATTTGTTGACCAGGATTTTTAATCAGCAGTATGATCTTTTTCTTATCATTTTAGTGCTTCGCTATTTTTCCGTGACTACCTTCCTTAAAATGGACGCCAGAGTGATATCTGACTTAAGCTCATACTAACCTGACAGATTCAAAGTTGTGAGCGTACATTCTTGTCAATCACGGAATCACCTTTTCAGCACTTTTCCCGTTTTCGTTTAGTCAGACGTCTGAATCAGTAAGTCCAGTAAGAAGGTTAAGATTAATATCTGCTGCCCTCCCATTATGTGTTAAAGCCCTTACCCTCCCTCACTTATCAATCCTATGAATGTCGGTTGATGTGGGACAACTGAGGTTATTTTTTACGCACCTCCTCATCGCCAGTCAAACCACAACGTTACAAACCACGCACGAACTCATGAGATCCCATTCAAGCAGTCCTGCTGCGCTCAATTACCTCAAAGAAATAGATACCGGATACATTAATTCGAAAGTTAACATTAAGGATCACTATGTCAGGACATTTTATCGAAGTTGAGTTGGAGAAATACCTGGATCTAGCTAAACGGTTGAAGTCACGCCATCTACTACCTCAAAGATGCGGTTGTTCATGAAAACGATCCTCGAAGAGGCAAAGACACAAACTTAAATCCCAAGTAATGATCATACCGTCCATTTTTATTAACTGTATCTTACTTTCACACTATGCAAAACTTATTACACTGAATGTGTGATCATGTTTTTGTTAACGATCTGTTCGCTCACTGCATTGACTGAACATGTTTTGGGACAGAATTCTGACGACAGAGTTTTTGATCGTGAGAGAAGTTCAATCCCGTGGCAAATTCCATACACGCCTAAACGTAATAATGTCCGCAAATTCGATAATCCAATTGAGTGAACTTTACACACTGTACGTGAGACAACAAGGCTTATTAACAAACAGGAATCACATCAGGTTCCACTGCTGCACGCTTCAGATTTTGATACGTGCGTTTTTTACTTCCCAGGAAACGAACACTTAAAAGCAAATATTCCAGGTAAATCGTTTTAGTCTCACAACCAGAAACCGTCATTCGAGTTAAGAGACTATGAATCTAGAGTGAATTTCCTGCAGGTGATCTAACCGGAACAACGGAGAATCATGCCTTTTGGCTATGTCATTCTGAACAAGTGGTAACCTACTGGTGCAATACTCATGATCAAATGAGACAAACTTACACTATCCAGTCGAGAGTTTGCGATCCTTAGACCGCGTTATACCCTACAGAAAGAAGAGCATAGTTGTCAATTTAATATCTACCTAGTCGGTGTTTTGTTCATACTGCACTGTTGCAAACTAGCCAGCTGTGCTTCGCTCATTCTGGTTACTTTAACACTTCGTAATCTTAATCGACTGACCAGATTGGCCTGAGTGGGAAGGAATCTCAGAGACCGGTGCTATTACCTCTCATTCATAACTCGGCGGTGGTGGACGGAGTTTTGAACGTTTTTCGCAACATCAAACTGCTACCTGGTTGAAAACACGAACCAGCACATGCAAGGGTTATACACCTTGAGTTCCTGACTGCTCTTTACTATTTTGATAGGGCCGTACCCATTCCACTGGGTGTCCTGAGTTTGAAACTGCAGCATTTCGATAACTTTGAACACTGACGACTTCTTGTTGTTTCGTTTATTACCTACGATCTTCTTCTAGGCTAAACGAACCGGTCGCAAAACTGGACCCAGTTTATTGTGATGATAAACTTTAATAATCAGACGAAGAATATCTGTATCAGAAGTAATCAACAGGTTTGTTGAGTATGTTTGTTGAAACTTCAGCTAAAAGTGCGTTACTCTAAGTTTTAGCCACCTCAAATGACGTCAAGAGTTTAATATTCATGCTCTGAAAACGGTGTGGTGTTTCATTCATTTGTGTGCAAACATTCATTCTTGGATGACTGTAGTCAAGCATCCATGGAATATCTGGGGCTAGATAACTAGTGAGGAATGCATGTCTGATAATCTTTGATTTTGCTATACGTGCTGTAAGCCCTGTGACTCACAAATGAGAACAGAAGAGCGTTTTGACGCAGCACTTGTGTTAAGGGTTGTATCCCGGCGTACTTATTCGCGAACTGAACAAAATACTCTGCCTGATATAGGTTGGTAGTTATTGTAAGCGCTCTACTATGCTTATATTTATGTTTGGGTGTATGAGTGTTCGGAAGTTCAACCTATGTTGTGAACTGTTTGGCTCGGCAGCCCAAGTATACATCACTGCACCATCATGACAATGCATTACTTTCCAAGTCACAAGACTTGACATGTAGGTACGCGTCAGAAAGCTGAGTGTGGTAATTTCCGGCCTTGCAAGAGGAGTTTGGAAAATACTAAAGGATCCTGTATACAGACAGCTGAAAACGTCCACATGTTGGGTAGACATCAGTGTTACACAGGACACATCCAGGAGTCTACTGTTTCAGACGCAACCCCTTATCACAGACTGTATAACTAGAAAACATTACCGATAACGTGTTGGTGATACTTTAGCACTAAGATCCCCCTTTTACAAACTTCTGGTCAAGGTCTTCTTCATAAGGTGACCATCACTTACATTTGATCGCATCGTTCGTATTCAAATAGACTTTACAGCCAGCCTCATTCGTAAAGAAGCACTAGAATCGAGTTTCACCCTGTGATTAGAGCTCGTCATTAGTGCACATGCTTGCCACGACCGAGATTTGAACTCCGGCCACGCTTTGGATGAGGCAACCGTGTTGGCCACTGCGCCATTGGATGGAAAGTCTATCTGAATGAGAACGCTGGGTTCAAATGTGAGTGATGGTCAACTTGAAAATAAACCAAATCCCCGACTACTCACCAGTAACACTCAAAATGGCTCCTCTGTTGAATGCGACTGGTTAGACTGAATACTTCAAACAGGACCTGTTTCAAATTGCAGCAGTATAGCTCAGTGGGACAAATTTTGCTCGGTAGGAATCCAGTCGGTGAACTATAGGGCCTAAACAAAGTTTGTCGCACTCCGATCATCTTAGGTTATTCTTTCAAACTATTGTTGTATAACAGGCAGTTTCGTTGTGAGTAGTACGCTACTCACAAGTAGTGTATTACCCACAGGCGACATTCAGGAACGAAAGGACAAGCCCCAAACACGACAGACAAGAAGAGACTATCGGAACAGTGTGTACATGATGTGTGGGAACTTTCACCAAGGCGAATGACAATGTACTGTCACCCAATGTATGTGAGTGCATATCTGTCGTGCAAATGAGTGTACGCGTTTGTGGTTTAGTTTTTGACATGACCTATACGGAAGTTTGCGCAATAAATCAACTTGCTGGCCAAGCGTCCTTTGCGGACACAACACTACTAGTCTAAATCATCAAGTTTAAAATCTCAACCTAATTAGATCGGTGCTTGGAGAGGATATACTCCAGTCCAACCGGCAGTTTGTGTGGCGTGCAAACCGTTAGTAATGAAGGCTTCACAGATTGATTGACCATTTGAGTTCTATTTCATCCATTCCGAGCTGAGGGGTTTGCCGGGAGATAGAACATTGCTACACAATCATCCGAGGTGAGTATGACTAAAAGCAAAATAAACGCAAGTAGTAACAACTTGGCTACGACGAAGCCCAGTCCGCAATTTTCACCATTCTGTCATAGTTAAGCACCAGCTCGTGATAAACAGTTGAGCAGACGTCCCCTAGTTCCAGTTACCTCCGCGGAACGCACACAATTTAGACGACGGTGTAATATACTGATGAGTCAATCACAGATGGCAGCACACACAATGTCCAAAGTTCGCAATCGAGGCTCAATAAGGTCTGTCTCACAAAGTAAAAAACCACAAGTCAACGAGAAACGTGTATTAACGATTGGCGGCATCCGATTCGGATTAGCCTGTCACAGTGACCGAAGCCAAAGGACGCCTGCGCTTATCCATCACTGCAACTGGCTTGCGCTGCACCAATTGCAGTTCCACCAACACACCACATATCCAGTGTAAACCCGAAGGAATAAGACCGGGAGGTGTGCCAGTGGGGCCTTTCTGTCCAGCCGGCCAATGCTGGTTAGCCACTTGATTGGCTAATAAGGAAAGGAAACTCTTATCTCTCGGAAACTAAACAGAGAGGCTGCAATGACGAGATCTACACTGAGAAGAAAGATTTTTGAAGTGTAATACAAGAAGCGTTGCAGTATAGGGGTGCAGGTTAGTGCATCCCAGAGAAGATAAGGATGAAAAGCAAAGTTCTCATTGGACTATGAAAAGCCAGGCAGACCATTCATCATACATTACATCAACAAAGCCGGAGAAAAGAATGGGTAGAAGACCACAGACACTCAGGTTTCTGAAAAGAAGAGCGGATTAATTGTCAATGACCACGATGTTGGCCGATGCAGTCATTAACAGAAGTAGAATAGGTATACCGATATGACCTACCTGAGCCTAGCGTACTCGCCGCCTCTTCGCCGACGGGGTACTATGAGTACGTTGGTGACCTACCAGCCCCAAACGGCCAGCGCATTCGCGGCCGCACACATCACAACGCCATATAGTCACGTCACCGCGACCTATGGCACCGATGGTTCCTTTGCGTACCGCACGCTTCCGCTCGCGACCACGCAATAGTTGCTCGTTGAACGCTCGGACGCCCGCCCGAACCGTATTCCTCCAGGCCGTCCGGTTCAACGCCAAATCTTCCCAACATATGCACAACATCCTGGTATTAACACAACACAGATGAAGGGTATTCCATTCACACCGTGCCCTTTTCCATGTATATAGCGAGTCCCACTGTACCAATAAGAAGTCTCACTTTCATTGACCTCTAATCTCCGGCTCTGGTTGGTCATCTTCCTCAGCCTGCTGCATAGACCCGCCAGCCCGCGTGTTCGCGGAACTAAAAGATAGCGGGGGGAGTATATTTGGTAAAACAAAATGGCAGCACACGGCATACCATTGCAGCGCTACTCACCAAAATCAATGCATATGCCATCTGCCAACTATAGTAGGGAAAACTCTAGACGTTGGGTCACTGACGAAACCTTACAATGTAGAACCCTGGACAGTAGATATAGAACTCTGAAATACTGAGTCCACACAGCCCAGTTTGCCAGAACGCCAGGAAGATGTACTTTGAGAAGTGCAAGCATTTCGTTTGTTCTCATCAGTCCATTACACAAAAAATTCACTTATATAGGATTAGGGTATGATGACGAAACAGTGAAACGAACTAGTGTCGTGTGGGTGCAGTCAGGGTGGGGTAGACGGTTTCAGTGTCCGAGCAACAAAACTCACCAAGTCAGCACCGTTTGCTAACAGAGGGTCAATGTGTAACGCTTGATTAACAACGCCTATGGAAACCCCAACAATCTGGGTTGCGGCTGTACGAAAGGATTGTAAACGAAGTGGTGGTGTCAACTACAAGACCTGTTGCTAATATGTTTCACGATCGAAGAAGCCGGGTTTCCGTTTTGGTGTTTGTATGCTGGCAGACGTTGAGTCATTGCCTGCACTAACCATTTAGAGATGTGCTCCGCCTTCCTCTGTCAGAGGATTAGGTCAGTTCTGCCAATGTGTACGTCACCGCAACTGCAGGCGTGACAGGCAGTTTTCTGAGAAAGGACGGTATGGGCAGTCGAGGTTAATCTTGCGAGTGGAAAGTCACAAACGCAATTCCACTGCAATTGATTATTACAGATAGCAGTTTTCAACTTTCGAATCACATCGGTAACATTCTGGCCCACCGTACAAGAAGGGGTGATGAAAATCTGATTCTTCGGCACTGATTATAGTTGAGCGATAGCCACTCACTCCTTGCAATGGATTTCAACAAATTTGGCTGAATACCCATCCGCAAAAAAGACTATATTTGAGCTCCTCTTCAGGTGTTCTGTTGCACCAGTGGGTAAGCAATGAAGAGGTTAGGAAACAAGTATTTGGTAATGATTAACAAGCGGATTGTTCCGTTCGATCCATATGATTGCGCAGATTTAGTCGGTTAGGTCACCTACTGAGGATATCAGCTAGTCGTTTGCCACACCGAACACTCTTCCTCGATGTAGTGGCCGACTGGCATAAGATGCAAGGGGAACAGTCGACGGGCCGACGTAGGCAAATGAGGTCGTTCACCAAGGAGTTGGAAACTGTAGGTCAGGTTTGTCATTCGGACTGCGAATATTGTGGCTCACGAAGTCGGTAACGGGAGCCGTTAGGTGGGATAGCGGCCTAGGCGGTGTTGTCGTCATTGTCTCTCGGTTCTGTTGGCAATTGGGGCAGGCTCGAATGAAATCAATCACATCTTTCCGCATCGTGGGCCAAACTACCCTCCGTCGCATTAGGTCGTACACGCGTTCTCGCCCCATGTGAACGTCTGTGGGTGCCAGCCGAATCACACGTTCCCTCTGGTCTGCTGAAATAAATAGCAATCTTCGAGGTCGAAGTCCCCTCTGCACCTCCACATCGACGACAAGTTGGCCGTTCTCCAGATGTAGCCGGTCCAGATCTGTAACAGTTTGTTTAGTCCTGAATTCAACCTCTCGGGTTTCGTCTCTGCCAGTACATGTTCACATATATTTTGCGTACTCCAGGGTCTTGCTGCTGATTGGCCAAGATGTCTTTGTCGGCTACCAATGCTGCGTTCACGGGTATGGCTTCAGTCGGCAGCTCACTTTCCTGTATCGGTCGCAACAATACATCGGGTACCTCATTGTATGTGCCGTTGACATGTCCGATGGTAAAGTTGAACTCTTGCAGCCGAAGTGCCCAGCGCGCCAGTCATCCGCGCGGATCCTTCGCCGTCTTCAGCCAGATCAGGGGTTTGTGGCCGGTCTCGACATGGAAGGTGGTCGCTATCAGATGGGTCCTCCATTTCTCCAGCGCTCAGACGATAGCCGGACATTCTTTCTCCGTGGTGGAATACGTTCTCTCTGCTCCCGTTAGTACTCGGCTAGCATACTCGATTGTTCCCGACGGTTGCGAAAGAACCGCCCAGATTCCGCTATCACTCGCGTCAACTGACACCGTGAACGGCTCATTCGGTTTTGGGATCGTCAGGCACCGTTGAATGCTGGCAGCCTCCTGTTTGAGTTCGTTGAACGCCACCTCCAAGTCCTCGGTCCATACAAATTTCCTGTCCTTCCTCAGCAGTTGGAACAGTGGATATGCTTTCTGAGAGAACCCTGGCGTAAATTTTGAATCGTAACCGATCATTCCGAGGAAACACCGAAGTTGCCGCTTTGACTTCGGTGCTGGGAAGTTTTTGATGGTTGTCAATTTCTCCGTCAGTGGTTGGATTTTTCCCTTACCGACCGTGTGTCCCAAGCAAACGATTGAACTGCGGCCTATTTGGCACTTTTTGCTACTCAGTTTTAGGCCAGCTGCATCGATTCGTTGCAACACTGCTCGCAACCTGTCCACATGTTCTGACAATGTTTTGGAGAACACGACAGTGTCGTCTCCGTATACAGTTACTCCTTCCTGACCCTCCAGAATGTGAAGCAGGAGACGTCTGAAGGTCGCTGGGGCATTGCACAGACCGAACGGCATCCTAAGGAACTCGTACTGCTGTCCGTTCACGCAGAACGCAGTCTTCGCTCTATCCTTTCGTGCCATTGGTAGCTGCCAGTAACCGGAACGCAAATCAATGAGGGATAGTACTCTAGCCTCGTGCAGGTGCGCCAAGATTTCTTCCATCTGAGGCATCGAGAACGCGTCCTTGATCGTCACTCGGTTCAGCTCTTGGAAGTCGACGCAAAATCGATAGGTTCCATCCGCCTTCCTAGTCAACACGACCGGTGA
>QNGE01002155.1:28154-98676 GCA_008508345.1 Paragonimus westermani
GCGCGTTGCATGTGACTGGCGATTTGGACAATAAAGATTGTGCTTTATTGGACGCCTTCTCGCTACAATATGAGCACACGAGCGCTTTCTTGATCCAGCCGCTCACTCTAGGATTCTCTTCTTTCCGTCACTGGGGTTCACCGAATGTATATCCCTCTGTCAGTTTTTACACCCCTATCTTTGCGTTCCCTCCAGCAGTAGCAAATCTCTACCGGGCAAATTATCATCAGAACAAAACAAAAAGATGCGTAGGCAGAAGATCGGTCGCTAAGCAAATTTCAAAAACATCGCTTCTTTATACGCCTCACCTCAAATCTTCTACCTTTTCACAGTTCATTGTTCTGGACAGCCATTATCCCCAGCGGTTAGGTACTCACTTACCCAACAAGACTAATTTAATAGGTACCACTGTTAATAAATACTAGCGAACTTAACCGAAATAGTGAATAACCCAGCAGTACAAATAATGCAACTAGCCGAAAAGAAGCGCGTACACCTTCTCACAATACAATAGTGTGATGTAGTGCACAAATATTATAATGTTCCATGTGATTCAAACAATTATCGTCACTGATTATTACTTTAGACGAAGTTTGTGAGCTTTTCATCAAAGCTTTAATAACTGGATTTCGTCTAAAATCTCTCGTCCAGTACCGTCTGGTTAACTCTTGCTTCATATTTTTTATCCATGGCTTTATATCAGATTTACGGGAAAAACCCGCTGTTGGAGGTTTACAACATCCTGCTCAATCATTCCATCAGTTACATTATCAGAGAAAACTCAATTTGTTTCGCAGAGAGCACCGGTTGCGCTGAAAAAGATATTGTCGATTTGGATAATAAACGGGTGTGTTTCTGATTGGCATAATACCCAAGATTGAAATAATTTTTGGCACTTAACCCGTTACACCGCGCACTTTCTATGCCCGCTTGTTTATTTGCAAAAATTATTTCAGGTTTATATGCAATGATAATTGACTCACAAGGTATTCATCATTGTTACTGACAGAAATAATTATGTTCTGTGATATGATGCTCGTGGGAATCCTGACTCAGTATTTTTCTGACGTCTGGGTTGTAAGGAATGCATTTAGGGGGAACGAAGTTGTGTTGCTTCCGATCAAAGTTTCGAGACTGTTTCTGTCCTTGTTAGGACATGGTAGAATGAGGCGTCCAGATTACAATTTAATTCAATTGCATTCCATGACACTGATCTTGCCAAAATACCACTCTGGTCACAGAGGAACCAACATGACAAGTACGTCTTTCATCATTCATCAACGGATCAATGCAATTATGTAGACCGTTTCAATAGGCATAAACAGACTGATTTATCAGTTTGGTTGCAAACTATCAAGACCTATTTTGGTGAGTAGACAGCTTTGTATTTCAAAACACCCGCAGATGACTTTTCGCGCACGATGTGTTAAGTGGCTATTGACAAATACGCGTAAATTAGGGCTGCGATCAGTTGTGGGTGATGTTCGATTTCATATAAAATACGCGTAAAGTTGGTGGTACTATACGAAAGGCTGTCAATACTGGAGGCTGAATATCCAGTAAACAAAATGGACAAATCCTCTCATATGACGGTGAAAACAGTATCGGCTGGTTGTTTGCAAGCGATTAGGCTTAGGACATGTGGTTACTCGATTCACACAACCACCAATGGTGACATGCACACAAACGATCATAGAGTTTACATCACGCAAATTTTCTCAATAACCTAAGTCCAGTGCATAACTATAAATTTTGGGATTATTTCACACATTATACCGAAGACAGTTCAGTAAAATCTCCTGTTGACTACAGTATTTCGGAGCAATCAGCAACCACTAAGAACTGAAATGCTCCACGTGTGTACGTGCTTCCACTATGCTGTCGTCATTCTACTTACAACTTGCAGTATACTATCATTGCCGCTTATCTGCACATCAGCACTCACTCATTCAAAAGGCATCAAAAGAAACTGTACTTAACATTTTGGACTAAAAATATGGATTACTGATGAGTAGTCGGGGATTTGGTTCATTTTCAAGTTGACCATCACTCACATTTGATCGCAGCGTTCGCATTCAGATAGACTATCCAGCCAGCCTCTTTCGAAAAGAAGCACTAGACTCGAGTTTCGCTCTCATTAGAGCTCNGTCTATCTGAATGCGAACGCTGCGATCAAATGTGAGTGATGGTCAACTTAAAAATATGGAGTTGGTGATGGCCTTATGAACACTAAAATTGGAATACGGGAGTAAATTCGTCAATAAAATACGGTCATTTACTCACTTCAATAAGTTATGCACCGTAGTACTGTCTTCGTATCGTGTACTAAAATGTGTGCTCAAAGGAAGGGGCGGCAAGGAAGGCATGGTTGTATCTATTCGTTCCGCTACAACGGCACGACCATTCAACATAACAAGCTTTCAAACGAGACTGTTTCATCAGCGTCTGAACTGATGGCAGCTCACCTTTCGCAGCACTTTTTGCTCGCGTGACCTAAACGATATCGTTCTTCGCTGTCAAGCCCATCTGCAAAGATTGCAAAAGCGAGAATCAAATGTTGTGAACAAAGCCAACTATTTTTGCTCATATTCTGTGTGTATACGAGCATTCCTCGAGCAGTGTATCAGTTAAGAAGCCGTCCACGTGTGGTGAGCATCTTGGTACTGTCGTCGCCTCATAATTTGAAAAGTATTCACAATCATCACTACATTTATCAGTGATAACAATACTAGATCATGGTGCCAAAATGACCAAAAATGCTAGACTACTGGAATGGTCCGACAGGTATTTTTACTGTATTTCTTACTGTTATATGCGTGTCAAGACCGCCTGTGTGTCCCACACTCGTGCCAAGGTGCGATTTGCGTTCTGATTGGTCGCGGCTTCAACGACCAACGTCTCCCTCGTCCACGCACCTAAAAATGACGCCAACGCTTGTAAACGCGACAATGTAGTGTGTACTGCTGAGTCACGTGTTCTCTCTACCGTTATTGCCCGTAAGGCTTATTGCTGACTGAACCCGAATAACGATACAACACTTATCCACTAGTCATTTTTATGATAGGGACGTCTCTAACAGGTATCCATCGCATATTGCTCTGGCATTTTACCTATTGCTCATAAAATGCACGTAAAAAAACGAACTGGGAGGAATATAGTCTCCAAATGATAACAACGCAGTGTGCAAAAATCAGGGTTTTTCGCCCATATAAACTGCAGCAAAACATGGAACGATATTTCACCATGCCTATCTCTAAACAAGAGACGGTAATTGGTGAATCGCCCGTTGTACAGCCACAAATGTAACTGCTGCAACTTATTTTGCGCAGTTAAAAGGGGGCAGTGTAACATTCAGTTATCGAGTTGCTTTAAGAGTTACAACGATTACTGTTTAGTAAACAACCACAAAAATATATGAATGAAAATAGCACTTCAAACAAGCTGTCAACCTTGGTAAGCCGAACACTCTCCAACATGTACCTTTGTACTATATACGCCACCCACGCGTAAACTTTGACTATTAGTTGATGTCTAACTCGAGTTAATTGTAACGAACGAACGAATCACTTTGTTTTATCTGCCTAAAAGCATCCAACATTGTAACTGAGTTTCCTAATGCATTTAATGCATTTAATGATGCGGGGCAATGAAAGCCGTAAAGAAGCTATCTCGCTGATGACGTCTTACTCTCACTTGCAGCTCGGTTGTTTGCTTGCAGGGTGTAGGCACCTTGGTTTTGAATGTTTGAATGTGGACGTAGTCATTTTCAGTAGTTAGGTCCCTTCCCGTCCCCTTCTTTTTTCCTTCTCTCTCTTCCTATGTAGGGTTTGCTTCTTCTCCATGGTTGTGTGGCAGTTAAGCATCAGTGTGAACCACTGATGTATTGCTGTCTATAATAATAATAATAATAATAATAATAATAATAATAATAATAATAATAATAATAATAATGCCCACGAAGCACGATCCTCGTCTCTCTCCCGCATGAAGTATAACTTACGAAAAAGTGTACTACACGATTAACATAACCCGACGGTAGTGCTTGACACATTTTCCTCTTTCTGCAACTCAATACTGCCCGTGAGGGCCATTATGCACCCCTTTGAGTCCACCGTTTGCCGGGAATTTTCCCATATAACATCCCCAAGTACTGTACAGAGCGGATAGTCCAGGGCCGCTGTCGTCTGTCCTACCGGAACACATCTTGCACTACACACTGTGAGCCTGACATCAATCTCATCAAACCACATAAGGCTTAATTTGTATGTATATTGATGATGCATAATTGGATAACCGACCTATGGTTTTGCGCTTGATAAATCACACAAATTTGAGCCTTCAATAAAGGTAAACAAATCACACTGGCATGTTATTACACTGATCCTTCTTTCCTTTATTTTGGATATCCTACTACTTTCCAGTTTCCACACAGAAGGTCTCAATGAGGTAGAGCATCTTCAGGAATGAAACTTCCTGTGCTTATCTGACTGAAGCAGCTCATGGAACAGCTGAATTTCCAGCGCGTTATGTCGAAAGTCGTTTGTTGAGTGACATGACAATAGAATCTATGAACCCAGAGCAAATCAATATTAAGTTTACGTTTTTGTAGGAAATTGATGGGTTCAAAACGCCCATAATCGTGTCTGATAATACGCAGCATTGATTCACTAACAAAAAGCACAGGATGCCATATGCGCAACGGGTGTGTTAAGTTTATCTCTTCTTTATACACAGGGACAATGAAAAATTCTTAACACCCACGGTTGGTCGCAACTTTCGCGTTTCCTTAGATTTTTCAACCGATGGGTATGGTGAGAAACACTACACCCGAGGTTGGCTGTTGTTGAAACTCGTCAGTTGTGAACATCAGAGCCAGCGGGACTGAACTGCGTCCACGATTTCATGCAGCAACCGCACTGAACACTACGACACCAACCTTACAGTAGCACAACCGAATTATCGTATACAAACACCAAACCGTATTTACTTGCAAGTAATGCTCAAGTTACCTGATACCCTCAAGAACAGGCGCAACGACTGTACTGCTAGCTGCAACCGATGATACATGAATACTACTTTTCCTCAGGTTGAGAGCACATAAAGTATTAGGATCGCTGAGCGATACTTCGATCACTGGTAAGCGGTAGGAGATGGGGCAGTCTGAAAATTATTCACAAACGAATGTGACCAAACGTTTACTTATGAGGATGTGGCTTTGCCTTATGTGGGATCAGTGTCACGGTGGTCAACACGGTTATCCCAAAAAACGCAGCATAATCCGAATTACGGCCGTGGTATTGATAATTACTAATAGCGCAGCAGTAGCAAAACTTGGGTGGACTGCTTCCATTTGAAAAGGGCTGGCCAAAAAATGTTTACAGGAGTGCGAATGTTACGATCAACAATAGGAAACTTTTGCTATCAAAGTTCATACAACACTTTTCCACTCGTCTTCTTTTCCAGTTGTCACTTTAGTTTCTAATGTGAGCATTCTAATCAGGAAAGGCACGCAGTATTGTATACCATTTTATGATCATCCACACTTCACTATAAAAATCGATTTCCGTAGCCTGAGTCGCATGAGTGTACTTCACTCTAGCACCCAAGTTGTCAAACGAGTTGGCAAACGAGTGGCCATGGGTCCCTAAACCGAAGCATGTGATTTTGCATCAGACAACACAAGTTGTGTGTCTCATCAGTATAACAGCATGCCAGACGGTAGCTCCAACGTTTGAGGTAACTCGTATATTATCACTGTTGTCTACGCTCAGTCACTCATGTTCATTTGTGCTGTGAAACCAAACGAACTGAGATTGAGTCATCTTGTCTACGTCACCGTGTTACGGAGTAAGTAAATTCATCCCGCTGTAGCGCGTAAACTGACCAATCTTAATGAAATTCAGAAGCCATATTTGATTTATTTGATCACGACAAGTCACCAAACCTGATGGTCTATGTAGACACGGGAAAAGAGGTGGGGCGAACATGAAAGGTAAAATTAACCAAGCCGAATACCCGGCAACTCTGGCGTCCATTATTATAAAAGTTGGAAAAATCAGCGCGTCCACGACAAAATTAAACAAACGTTTATAGTGGACAGTCTTTAGGTACGCCTTTCCTGGTGCTGAAACTGTCAGACAGTTCACCCTAAATCCTAACCTGAGCTGTAGTATGGGACTAAAGCGACAACATTATGTTCACATGCTTGTTCGGTACACCTCTGCGTTTAAGTGACTTGCACTCAACTATGTAGTCAAGTAAACCAGCAGTGCGCGTGATGCTGCTCCACAATTTGGCACATTCAGAATTTGATCGATACCTCCTAATCCAAGCGAAACCCTGCCTATTCTTCCCTACTGCCTCTCTCCCAGGCTGCAGTGAGTTGGCAAAGTAATTAAATGTAAGTCGTGTGAATACATACATTCATCGCTTTCGTGCCCACTTCGAATTCATAATTGTCGTAAACGTGGTAAGGAGCATATTTAACCTATCTGCCCTATGTCACAGTGTTTATTTTTTGCTAATTCAGAAGAGCAAAAACCTTCTTCTGATTTTTAGCTCATCGCCAGTTTTAGATGATCTGGAAACAGTCAACCTAGCAGACAAGGCTGTGTTCAGTAGACGTTCATTCACTGTTTACAAATGTTCCACTGCACGAGACAATTGAATTTTATGCGATCTGGTCGAGACTGAAGGATTTGATGTAAAAATTCCCACGGAGATGCTTAAACTGCCTCTATTGCTGTGTACGGAGAACATCAGTTTCAGTTTTCCGAATAACCCTTATCGACAAATAGACGGAGTCGCCATGGGTGGCCCGTTAGGACCGATGCTGGTGGATTTTTTCATGCTGATGTTAGAAAGGCGAATTGGTAGAGACATTTCGTTATTGTCGTTCTACAAACGTTATGTGGATGATATCCTCACGTTTGCGCAATCTTAGCAAACGACTGATAAGATGGCAAATCGGTTCAACACGCCATGCCAATCTGACAGTCAATTGTGAGCTGGAAAAGAACGGATGCCTACCGTTTTTAGACATCCTCATCGGTCGCAAGGATGACGGTTCAGTAAGAAGGTGTGTGTATGGAAAGCTCACCTGAACTTGTCAGTATACTCACTTCACAAGCTTCACACCAATGAAGAACAAGCGAGCGTTGCTCAGAACATTGTTTATGCGTGCTAGGCACATTTGTTCATTAGAATGTTTAGGTGATGAACTTCGACTGCTTACAACCACTTTGCAGGATAGTGGGTATCCGCTAAGATTTATCAATAGACACAGTCAACAGCGTATAGCAGGAGACAAGGTTCCCACGGTTAGGAAGAAGAAAGTCTACTACTACTACTACTACTACTACTACTACTACTACTACTATATCGTTTATTTTGAAGAGCAATTTACACAACTTCTTGCAAAGAAAGAACAACCGGCGACACCAATATGGAATAAGAGAAATGGCAAGGGGAGTAAGCGGAAACAAGCTCACAGTCAAATGTTACGCGATGCGTAGTCGGCAACATTGTACATATAATGGGTCCTCGCATAAGAATGACAAGCGTTAATAGTTCAGGCATCAAAGAAAAACAGGGTAGGGGTGTGTGTCAAACAGTGTGCAGAAAATTGGAGGCACAGTATAGGAGAACTAAAAAAAAAAAATTCGGTAAAGGTGAAGTGTTAAAAACAGTCAAACCCACAAAATCACAGGCTCTTCAGGGCACAAAGGTGCTATCACAGTCAAGGCTCACGCATCGGGACAGAATGTCCTTCATAGAGAGACGACTGTCAGGGAGGTGGCAACAGTCAACGCCAGGTTCCCCGCATATAGGTGTCGTAAGTTTTCAGGGAACCAAGAACAGTTAGTAGACATAGATCTGTGACTGCATAAGAAGGCAATCCGAGTCGAAGAATAGCGCTACATGAAGCAGGGAACATGATTCCGCGAAAGGAAATAATCACAGGTGAATGAGAGACAGAGTTCACCTCACAGCTCATGGTATGGAGCGTGGACAAAATGGCAGCTTTATGGGAGTCAGTACCGTATTTCGCAGTCTTGTCGGTCCAGGCAAGTTGGCAACGGTAGTCGTCCACTATACTGACATCAAGCACCACAGCAGCGCCGCCACGAACCGCGATCACATCGGGTTTGATAAACGAGCTCGCCGTTGGTACTCGCAGCTCCTCGAAGACTGTATAGTCCAAGTTACGCAGTCGTCTCGCCAGGTCTTTAGCCACGCGGTTATGTCGAGCACAACGCGCATCGTGAGTGATCCAGCATGATTGCAGAATATGAGCGAGGCTTTCTGGTTGACCACAGTTGCCACGGCAGAGAACTGACTGGCCGCTTCGGTCACCTCGTGAGTTTCGGACCTTGGTCCGCAGCAGACTACACCTGAGCTGGATAGCACGAATAAAGATCCTGGGGAAGATGCGATCTGGATTGAACAGCCAACGATTGGAGAGTGGAGAGCGTGATACTTCCCGAAGACCACAGCCATCAAGCGAGTGATAAAGCTTATTGGACCATGCAGAGTGGGCTTCCTCCTTGCTCGTCACCACTACACCCTGGACGCGTACCGGGACATTTACTTCCCTCAGGATAGGGCCAAACGAATGGTCTTTGACCACATTCCGCAGAACTGGACATTGACTAGAGAGCAGTCTCTCCAGTCGGGATTTGCGCGAGATGGGGATAGTGGTGGATAAACTCGGGATGCCCAGACCCCCCAAACGAATTGGGGTGTGGATGTAGCTGATGGGCGTGTCCTTGGGAAGGCGCAGCCATTGCCGAACAAACTGGCGGACGGTACAGTCCATTGCTTTGAGCGTGTTCCGGTGCACTCGACTCAGTATCAACGAGTGATTCATCTTGGGGATCAAATGTTGTCTCAGCAGATCTAAACGTTGATGCGGCTTCAATGGCGCTCTGGTCGTTTCGTCCAGCATCGTGCGAAGCTGCAGACGGTGATTAGTGAATGCTTTACCTTTCCAGGTGAACGGGATACCTAGGTAGGTCACCGTGTCAATGGCGCTTAGTGAGCGGATAGTATCCGGACCGAACTGAATAGACTCGTTGGAGATGGCGGTCACATTGTGTTTGTGATCACCGCGAATGACCATCAGTTTCGTTTTGCGCGTGTTGATCTGCAGCCCGGATAATTCCAGAGCACTAGCGGCGGCTGCAAGCTTCTCGGAGAGTCGCGTGGGGTTTTCAGCAAGGAGGATCAGATCGTCGGCATAGGCAAAACCGCTGACCAGTGTGTCGTGGAACTGGTAGCCAAGCTCCGGTCGAGAAAGGGCCAGCACCTCATCCATCGCCATGATAAACAAAAGCGGGGACAGTGGGTCACCCTGGCGAACGCCACGCTGGGACCGAAGGACGGTGCTGCCAAGCGTGACGGAAGCATTCCGATAAGAGTCCGCGATGTAATGAGTCAGAGGTGGAGGGGCGCCGAAAGCTTGGGCCGATCTGATAATACAGTCCTGCGAGATGGAGTCAAATGCTTTGGACACGTCGATAAAGGCCGCACACAGACTTGAAGAGGTTGCACATGAGTTCCGAAGCAGCGCATGGAGCAGTGAGGTCGCCTCGAGGCAACCGTCACGATGCAGGAAGGCAAACTGAAGAGCGGGCAGATGCAAGCGCGCGTTCCAACGATCAGCCAATATCTTGTGAAAACAACGAATCAACGTCGAAGATACGGCGATTGGTCTGAGCTCGGTTGGAGATGAAGGATTATTAACTTTCGGAACAAGCGTGATGCGAGAGCGGCACAGATGGATCGGACAACCTTGGGTCAGCAAGAAAAGGTTGAAGTATCCGGCCAGGGCATCAGCTTTCATGCGCTTCAAATGTTTGGGCAAAAGCTTGTCCAAACCCGGAGCGGTGTTCTCCATTTGCTTCAAAGTGCGTGATACCTCATCTCCGGTGATCGGGTCGACCAATGACCAGTCCGGCGGCAGAATCGTGCGGGACGGTCGCTCATCAGGGTGCGGATGAGCCGATAGTACTTCGGACCAGTATTCGTTGGAACTATCCGGAAGGCCACGGTTCATTTTGTAGGCAGTTCTCCAATTGCCAGAAAAAACTGCAAAAGCAGCATCTTTCCTGCGCTGGTGGTACAGCGTTTGAATCGCTGCATAGTTAGCTCTCCGTATCTGTTTGCTGGTCACGAGGGCTCCGACGTTAATGCGAGCACGTCGTCGGGTATTCAGTCGCCAGGTGTACGGAAACGCTTGAGCGGCATGCATGTTCAACAGCGACTTAGCTTGTACCATCGTGAAAATACCTGCCTGAAGACCGCGGGCGATAGCTAGTAGTCCGTCGGTTTGTAAAGAAGCCTCGCTATTAGACTCCAGTTGGGTAATCACTGTTTGGATCAAACAGGCAAACCACTCGGGGTTTTCAGCAGCTTGGGACTCAGTACCAGATGTCACGTTGGTCTGCGAGACGGTGACTGGATTGGCAGTGGGGACAGGATTCCTATGCCAACTCAGTGTATACAGACGCGTCCGGATGCTCTCCACAGTACGACCTGGGAAAAGTGACAGGAGCCGATTATGGAGTTCGCGTCGAGTAGGGCATGACGGGGCCAGCTCATCGGCATACTTGAGAAGGGAAGCCGATTCTTGCTGAGACCAATTTGTTCCGGCGGATTTCATGTGGTTGAGATTCTCACGGTTGCGTTCGACTGGATGGGCATGCCTCCTGTGTTGACTGAGACCGATTTTGGTGGGAAAGGTGCGATCACAGTCGGCGCAGGCAAAGACTGTGGCATGCTGCGCGTCTACATCTTGCACTCGATCATTCCTGCGTCGATGCATACGAGTATGCGCCGACAAGCCAGCGTTCGACTTGCAAATTCGGCCACATTCTGAACAGGCGTACTCCGCTCGTCTATCCTGTGTACTGGTAGAAGCATGCACGGAGGTGCTGGCGGTAAGTTCATTGTTTTGATCGATTGTAACGAGTACTTTGAAACCAGGTAGAGTGGTTGGCCCTATCTGGAGTTGCTGAACGCTTAGCCAGTCAAGGTTTGCACCCAGACTGCCCAGTCGGCACCACGAGGAGGTGGTTCAGCGCGCCGACTACTACTACTACTACTACTTCACTCCGAACCACTAAATTTCTCGTCGCATCCATTAAGAGAGCATACAGTGGGGCTCAAATCATAGTCGTTGACCGAACTCGGAAGCCTCCGTTACCTTCAGTAAAGGGAGTGCAACCTATTGGCGCCAACTCACACTGTATTTATCAATTTTTGTGTACGTGCGGCGAAAGTTACGTCGGTAGAACCGATAAGTGCTTGGACTGTATGAGGAAGGAACATCTACCGAAATGGGTTCAGGATGTGACTGCGCAATCTACTTCCTTCGTCCCGGGATCAAGCAAACTTCCGGCCTTGTCTAGCGCCAGGCCCATGTTGGTCACTGGTCACCGGATTAATCCAGAATCAACATTCAGGATTATAATGCGCCAAGCTAATCCGTGTTTCCTGCGTTTTGCTGAGGCTGTCGCGATTAGTCGTTTCAAGTCATTATTGTGTACAAAAACAATTATATGTTAACCTTAAACTCCCATGGACTTACTAATCCTCTTCTGTCGTTCTCCATCCCATTTGCCGTTCTATTTCTTAACCCCCATCCCATTAGTGTCATATATATGTTCCTGGTAATTTTTATTTGGTACTGAAGGGGCAATACGAAATGATAGCATCTACCACTGTCCATTTTCTTACTGCTGTGTTCAAATTTATGAAGGGAACCAACTGTTTCAGCTGTTAGTTCCATTGATTATGTGAGCCATGCAAAACTACAATTAATGATTAAAGGTGGTTTCAAATCTTCCTTCACTAGTGATACTGATATTTTGAAGCCTCCCATTACAGTCAGTTATGTGAAGAGGTTTAAACCTTCTGTCCTCTTGATATCCACAATTATTTATGTTATAGACATTACTGGGCATTCTTTATCTACGCACGGCAACTGTACACGTCCACTCACAAATACACTGTCTACTATTAACGCATGTCAGCTTTCTGCCACTGGATCCAAACAAAATATTACTGGCCCTAGATATGTGAGGAATTTGAGGATTTCTTATCAAGTCTGCGCCGAACCTTCTGAGGCTAGAATTTACGAGATGATTTTACCACCAACCAAACAAAGCCCCTTATCTTGCCTGCGCTTATCGCTGACGGCCGAATATGAATTCAGTTCAAATGTGGAATAATTGGCCGGTGTTGGTCGTGCGGGCCAAAACGAAAAATTGTAATAAATTTCCTTTCCACATTAATCCGATGAGAACTTGTTATTACTTTTTGTCTCCAGTACCTTCAGACCAGTATATTTGCGTCTGTCTGCAAGTATTACTTGCAGCGAACCCCAGCTTATAGAAATAATCGCTGTTGGGTCTGTTGAAGTTCGCCTGGTACGTTTCTCGTCTTGTGTTTAATGTGATGTGGAGCGTAAATCAATTGAGACATGGTCGGTTTGTTTGTAGAAAGCCGGTCCTAAATTTGGTTTTACTTATCTCTGTTGTGTTCACTAAACGATCATGATGAATTTTGTACCATAACTGCATAAAAATGTTTGCTTCCCTCTTCTTTATAATTATCATCGGTTATAAGTTAAAATTTCCTTGATACTATCCGACACGTTTTCATCTTCATCTGCAGTCGACTGTTTTAATGAGCTTATTTGCCCTTTAACTGGTGGTTATTGTAACGCGCAACCGGAACCAGCGAGCGCGCACGAATTGAATTTGGGTTGTGTAACGGGGCGTGCTGCTGTGTTGTCGGTGCCGTTTTAGCCTTTGTTTGTGTAAGTCGTGTGCATGGCTTGCTGGGCCTTCGGCTCATTTTTGTTTGTATTGTTTCTCTTTTCAGAACTGTTGTTCGAACCCCTACTTCGGAAGAGCGCTGTCCACTGGTGCGTCCACGTTGCCCGAAGGTTGGTCCGCGTAGTCACGGGCATCCAGAGTAGAGTCGGCTAGCCTGCATGTTACATTATTTGTGGACTCCTGTTTAGTTGCTCCATTTTGAACGCCTTTGCTTGTATCCGGTTGATTCACATTCAAAGTGAGATAGTACCTTCACCTTAATTTTACTAAACAGTACCGTATAGATTCCAATCCTATCTACCACCTTTCCTGACGTTTTATGGACTTGGAAGATAGTCCCGTTTACCCGACCTTCTGAATAGGCGCTATTGCGACTGTCCAGTGCGCGTTTCTGAGTGAATTATCCTGAATCGCCAGAAGCGATCTAACAATCCCAGTAAATCGGAAACCTCGTGAGATTCAAAAACACAGATATGAAAACTGTTCACTTAGCATTCACGTAGCATTGCGAAGAACTCGATCGCGAATACTGTGGCGTTATCGGATTGTTAGATCATCAGCGTACACCTCCAGCGAAAAGACGGCGAGTATGTTAAGTGCAAGCAATTTATCTGTTATATCTGTTTTTTTCCACTCCTAACAACCAACAACAGCCGACGCTTAGAAAATCACTTTTCCAATATGTTGGGCCATAGTGGTCTTCTACTCCTTCTTTTCTTTAGGTCTTTTGGTGCATTGCACAATGAATATCTTGTCTGTTTTTTAGTCCAATGTTAAATTCTTGTTTCTCCTCCTCATCCCATCTAGAATACAATTATGTCGACTCCTGCATGCTGGACGATTTCTTGCCTTGTATTTTCAATATCTTTTTCAGCCTAAATCTTACAGTTAGAGTCAGTTTCGGTTCCGACATACAGATGCTTTAATTTCGCAGTAAAGTGCCGGCTAGCTAACCAACATTGGCCGGCTGAACCACAAAGGCCTCTAGTTAAACGCTTCCCTGTCTCAGACTCTTAGGCTTGCAGTGGATATGTGGTATGTGAGTGGAACCACAAGCGGTTTGCGCAGATGTCCTTCAGTTTCGGTCACCGTGATAGGCAAGTCTGAAAATGGATAAACTTGCCTATATAAGTTAATAGACCGCTCGATAATACCATTACTGAAGGATAAAAAGTTAAGACTACCTGTACCAATCGATCACGCGAGACTAACGGCAAGTAATTAATTGGCCCGAGCGAAACGCTAGCCTCGATACAGTAGAACTAGAAAGCAGGGATCTGTGGATATGGATATGAATTCGTTGTATTTCGGGTCACGAGCACTCTTCTAGATCATAATACGTAAAGTAATTGATTAGCAATGTGATAAAGACAGGGGCCAATCACCGCGCATTCTCCTGGTGTTTGCGTCCTGGAGAGCTCGCGTGTTTCACAGCTGTCGGACCAATGTCAGCCAGGTAGTCAGGGCACTATTGACTTGTAATCGTAGCATAACAGCCGATGGACCATGACGTGTTTTAATTTGTGAGCTGCTAGCCCGCAACCTGTTGTCACCACATTACCTCATCTGACTAAGCAAATATTCCGTATTCCACATATATTTCTGACATCGCGTATGTCGCCGAAGGTCATGGCAGCAATTTCAGAGTTTACCTCCTAAAGAGTCCACATTAAGTAGTCGAACACTCAGCGAAAGCTGGGTGATCGTCTCACTCATGTGTTACCAGGGTGCACATGCGGAGATTATGGACACGGGGTCGCTTTTTGTTGTTTTTCCATTCCGAAGTATCTAACACAGTGGCAAACTTGCTCTTGCAATCGACTGTAGCATTAGTGCATATTGTCTTATTTCATCGAATGTTTTCCACGTATGGCACACAGTATAACTTATATTACACTGGTGTATAACACTAATTACTGAGTAGCAGTTCGTTACCTAAGTACACTGAGACTGTTGACTAAAGCACAGAATATCAGTCTGTTTATACAATAAGTATGCCGAAAATGCATGTGTATTAATTACAGTCGCTACAGTGAGTTATCGAAGACATCTAAAAGAAAATATAGCCGATATAAACTAATGAAACGAAGAATTACCCGCATTCCGCGTAGGTCACCTAAGTCGTAGAGAGCATGTCATCAAAAGTACCAGGTGGTGCACAGGTTCTTAGGGTTTCTACATGAATGCTGGAATTTATGGATGCCAGCAAACTGATTAGGTCCTGCAGAATTTTCCTGCCACCAAAGTTAATTTAGCCGTTTTTAGTCTATGTGCTCGCCGATAGTCAGTGTTCTGCAGCACACAATACCTACTGTACCAGCTTTCGTTTCCCCGGCTACCTATCAAACAATTCGGGTAATTCGCCCTTTCCTGTCCCAATCAGTTGTATGCGGCGTTTCAGGTGCAATATGATTTATCAAACGCCGCGATTACAAAACATGCCATTTACTTATCCTGGCAGATCCCCGCTGTTTTACAAGACCATGATCACTGTGATAAGCTCCGGAATTTTATACATCCAAAATACAAAGGTTCTGTCCTAGTTCACTTAGTTCGAATATTAGTGCATCACCCAATAATATATCCAACGTTTCTCTCGTTTGATAATGTTTATATCAAGGACCACTCAGTCGTTCGTAAGTTCGCACCCGGCAATGAGGAGTAAAGTCAAAAACACTTTCGGATGACGGGGTTTGCCCTAATCCAGTCATGACAGCTAATGAGCTCAATACACCAAGATTTGTCGCCATGTCCGTGAGCCGTGTCATGATGCTACAAATCTACGTCGGAAGAAATCAAAGTCAGTCATGGCGTTTCTCAGTCTTGTGGACCCATTATCGAACTGTGTCGCTCTATTTCAAGAGAGGCTGCGTCCCGCGGTAGTTTAATTCGATAAGAATTGTGAAGACCAGGCCGAATATTCGGCTTTCGTCCGTCCAGTACTGATTGTGTATTGTGGATTGTCATATCTACTGGTGTAGGCTTCAGCTGTTAATCTATCGGTATGTTCTGTGACAGCGTTGTGTTTCTCATTGTTAAGTCTATGTGTCGGGTTGAAGTCCACAAGTAGTGTGGCAAGCGCAATCTGGTAACAAAGCCGCTGTACATTACAGTTCACACACCAACTCCCGTTGAGCCGTGGACAACACCAGATTTGAGCTAGTCAGGAGTTTTGTCACCTTATCGCAGGCGAATGAACCCGATTTGTGCAGTGGATTTGCCAGTACAGTAGGACAAAGTCGAGAGCCCCACATATTTACGTAGGCATGCCCCTTTAACCGGGACGGTTAAACAGTTTATCAATAACATTAGCAAATTGGTGAATTATTACAGAAACCACTACCTGGTCAGTCACCTTATAACAGTCCAATCGAGACTTCAACAAAAAATATTTATCGGAGAACAGATCGACAAACATGACAAATTAGCACGACGGAAACGAATCATCTTACCTCCGTTACTAACTCAGTAATCCTGAATGTGATCAGGGTAAAACACAGCGACAACTACACTCCCGTTAACCCTCTAACGAGCTACCCAGGGTAACCGTGGTAAGCGTAACGTAGTAATGGTTTACCACAATGGTATATGCCTCTGGACCAATTAAGATTAATGTAACCAAGTTTATATAAAAAACGCGAGTATTGGAACAACTAATAAAATGCTGTTTTACCTCATTCATTCTGCCGCAAACAACAGTGTCAACTTTTCTCTAAAAAGCTTACGCCCAAAGGGGGCTTCGTCACTCTTGAAAATGTCTTTATCGTCACAATCAATGAACACTTTGGCAACCAGAAAGTGTTTACGTCTCCTCCAGGCACGTCCCTTCTATCTTCGTAAACCCGAGGGAATAGAGCTACTATTTAGCAAAACATGCTTGCCTTGTACGAGATTAGACCATATCTATCTTTCCAAAACTTGAACTGGCGTTCGACGCATCGAACTGCTCAGCTTGCAACAGGGCAACAGACTTCATTGCCTTGTGACATACAACGTCTCAATTCATGAATTACAATTGCTTACTGCCACCAGTACCAGGTCTTCTCCTTACTACTTGCATGGGAGGTTTCAATTCAAGTACGATTCCTAGGGTTATTCGAAGTCCCTAATTCCGAGTATCACAGAAAGGCAATCGTATTCTCAAACTTTTCAGCCAATACCCTTCGAAAAAGCATGCCCTACTCAAATCTTACTTCTAACGGAGCCCGTCGGATGCGAAATCTTGATCAGTAAACATTCTTCTATGCGTACTGACTATAGAAAGCCCAATTCAAGCCCGTTACCGCCAAAGTCAAACGAGAAACCCATTAACAGACATTTTGTCTTCTAGTAGTTAGATGTGCATAGTTTTAACCGTTGTTCGAAGTTCACAACTCTGCATATTCGTGACTACTGAAGAGTGAGCGACGATCGGTTTCGTGCTTTTGTCTTACCATGTCATCTCCAGCATGAATCCATGTAACCGCAGCATAGTAGATTAAATTAAAAGTGCACTGCTCATTGTTATTTAATCCAAAAATTCACGCCAGTTTAACTTTTTCGCAACTTCCCCCATTTACTACGTGGAACTGCTGAGTGGAAACGTAATATGTGATAGTCTCACTTTGGGCATCAGTGGTCAACAAAACTCCCAAGTCGAGAAATAAGTTGGTTTATTATGTATGAACTGAATATTTAAGTAGAAAATTTTATTTCGATTATGTAAGAACAGTTCCAAAGTGACAGTTTTCGACGTACACAACTCGAAACCCATTTCCGATGAAAAAGAACGGATTTTGTACAACATGCACCAATGTAAGAGTTTACGACGATTCATCTGTTTGCGAGTTATTTGGGTTCTCCTGGATAGAGCAGGGTTTCGTTTAGGAGAGATCCATCAACAAGGAACGTCGTTGTATGCATACCTAACCAGAAAAATGGAACACTGATTCGTCAACTTCATATCCTCTCCGTCCGTAGGAATGAGCTTTCACCCTGATGATTTTGGTATCGAGTTTGGGAATTTCGCGGACAACGGGTAAGTTCGCAGAAGGGGGCTCACAGTTCCTCCAGCCGGTTTTGGGCTCGTGCACGTAGTGCCCGCCGTTGTGGCTGGAACTGCACCAATGCGCTTTATGTGGCAACTTAGACACAACAAGGTCTGAACATTTTTCTTGGGAATATTCGGGTCGTACTCAGACATGGGGTAGCAGCGATTCTCGATTTCATCACCGAGAGTTTTCTTGCAGTCCTTTTAAACAAAAAGTATGCTAATAAATAAGTTTAAAAATACACCATTATTGAAATGTAGGCACGGGAAATACGAATTTTACAAAAATGGGGAGATAGAAACCCCGTAGGGAGATATTCAGAACTCAAAAGATAAAAAAATGTTTGACACCTGCTTCATTACGGCCTGATTACCTCGAGTGCATTCCATTATTTGAACATTAGGTTTTAACTAATTAGAATATAGAAGCTTACTGCGACGAGGACTATCAATTCTCCATGTAAACATTCATGGCTGAGAACTTCCCAAACCGGCGAAAACAGGTGACTTGAAGTAATTTATGTTCAGTTAAAATCAGTTCATCCACAGATCCTGTGGTGAACTTTCGAATAGTATTTTCAAAAATGACAGAAATGGATTAGAGGAGCTCTGGCGCATTCTCACTGCATTAAAAAGCAGGATCGATGCTACTTAAAAGTTCAGCAAGAAACTGGATATCTTTATGTCTGGCCGTACACAAATTCGCTCTACCGTTCCGATTGCTGATTAGTTACCCGATGTCAGCAAATACTTGGAACTTTCTAAAATCGGTGTTTGCTTTAACTATCATCGTTTTGACTGCACTGACGAACTGAACCACTCAGAGGGTAGGGTCGGCGGTCTTTTTAAAAATGTATTATAGTGAAGATCCTTCTTCTTCTGCTGTAACAGCACTGGGTGCTAAAGCAAATTTCCGGTGTACGAACCTGGACAACGTGTTTAAGCGCATTGAACAAGAGCGGCTTCCTGATCGGAGGAGGTTCAGCCAGATCTCACACACAAACCGTTGCACGAAAATGGCGAACAGCTGATATGACGAATTTGTAAGAAGTGATTAAAACAAGTTGTTTGAACGCGTATCCGATTTAAACAACCGGGTTTCTTAGGGCGATGTCGAGAAACGTAACAGCGAGCGGGCCAATCAGGACGAAAGACGTTTAGCGCTAATAGCAACCCTAAATATTGTTATTGCTTCATAAAAATGGTACCGTTTTGTATAAGAAACTGAGGATGCTTAGAGGCACTCAAACCACGGTTGTTCTGATTTTTCTCGAGTTGGTAGCCCAATACGCGATAATATTGGCTCATGACGCTTCGTCCTGAAAAATGAACTGGACTGAACTGAATTACTTCAAGATTACCTCGCGGTTATTCAAAGTCAATTTGCGTCGGTGTTAATTAACAGTTCTTATCCCTGTGCAAAGCAATTTCGGATGAGAACCATCGTAGTAAAAAAAAAGAAGCGAGGGGGAACTCCAGGAAACACTACGCAGGGTGAGGGACTGCAATTCGTAAGCGAAATATTAAGGGAAGTGAAGGTAAACCATCAATTTTCGAGCGTTCTTGCGAATACTTTACGAGTCGGGGCCAACTTATCTAATTAGATGACAAGCCTCATCGTTACTCAGCACAAACCCTGGAGTTTTCCAGGGTGAAATCTTCTCCTCCTATTTTCACTTTATATGACATTCGTGTCAGTTCATTACAAAACTTTAGTAATTAAGTATGCAGAGAAGTCCTATTTGCTTTCTTCTAGCGCGTTCAAACGTGCTGACATTTTGTATTCACTTGTAAAGGGCAATCATTATGAGGAACATTTTAATGCATGCCAACCCCCGCTTGTATATGATATATGCTTTAACCCCATGGTCTGTAGTAGGATTGACTAAATGTTCAAGGCGCTAGGAACTGTAAAGGTTTTTCAGGATGATTAAAGATAAATTACCACTTCATGTGTTGCACCCTTCACTGCGTTGTAACTGTATATACGGTCTATGAGCGCGTAAGTTGACTATGACAGATAATAAAGCAATGGTTAACGACACGACGAACAACGGAACGACTGATAACGACAAGGCAGATAAGGGAACAACAGATAACGACGATGAGCAACGGACGAAAGAGCTTCCCAGCCAACCCAACCACCTAAGGCATGGAGACACGAATAAGACTGACCATCAAACAGAGCCTTATTATATCGCCCCCTCAGGAGAAAATATGGCCACAAACCCGTTCATACTTATAGGGTTTGCAGTCAACAGGAAAGCAAGGTCAAGAAATGGACCAGACAGAAGTCCAGATAATAGAGCGAGGTCTTAAACAAAAGGCGAGTGTGTATGCGGGATGCCAAAAACAACAACGAAAGGTCGAGAACGCTTGTGGGAGGCACAGACTCACCTGTCTGTGCTAACTTTGAAGGTTACTTGAAATGGTAAGTGTTACGCCTTTTGCAAGACAGATAAAGCGATATTTTCAGAGATTTGGATATTTCTCCAACATTGTGAAACAAGAGAAACGATTGAATGAAATGAAACGCATGTGCGAAAATTAAAAATCGCATCGCAGTTCGAGAAACCTACAGATATTATTGACCGAAAATTACGTGGTTTCTTTACGATTTTCGACTCCAAGCACGCACTTCCGCTTGTTTATTCTGAATGCAAAGCTTTAGCAATTCATCTATTAATATTATCACTAAATCCATTCCTCCCGCGCCTTTTGGAGTGTTTTTCAAAATGCTCGAAGGTTCGACGTGCTTTTACTCAGCGCTATTTTAAGCGACCTCAGGTGGACGTAAGTTCATCTTACGTTTTCTTCTCTCTTTTCTTAACTACAGCTGCTGGGTCCAGACTTGGCGAGATCCAAATACTTACCATATTTCTAAACGTGCCTGGAAATGTACGACTTGTTTCCACACCCAGTCGTATTCGTTTAGTACGATGCCCGTCGGAAACATTTTGATCGCTTTTCAGGAAGGGTATTCTAAACAATTGGTGGAGAAGGGTCAAGTGCATCCCCCACTCTCTGTGTCCACTACAAACATTACAGGAATAGACCATAACTAAATACTGTGGACTGGAGCGTGCAATTTAAACAAAGGATCATTAATGCTGTAGTTGACACACACCCAGTTCACGTCTTATAAGTAAATTCATGCGTCTTGCACAATCAATAAATTGCACACAAACTACCACCAGGTGACTATCGCCGCCAATACAACTAGCCTCTACCTAGACTTGTTTTTGCCAAGTGTTTAAGGGGTTACTTTGAGTGAAATGTTCACTTCACAGTGTTAATGTCTTTGCCAGTCACAAAACTCTCATTTGTTGTCCAGCGTTTAACATAACGTTTAACTTAGCCGGCCGATTTATTAACGCTTGTATGTTGTCAAATTGATATGTTGTCCACCATTTGTTTTCCATGTTTTGGTATCAAAGGATGTTATGTCTTTGCTGAATTCCTAAAACACTGTTACTTTATAATGAAAGTTCTGTAAACAATTCGTTGATTTCATCGTTCCACTTCGTTTCACAACCAGCGGAAATTTTACTCTGGAACGGCCCTCTGACACGACTCATCCCTTCTATCCGGACCCCCCTTAATGTATTTGTACATTACCCATTAGCTCCCAGTATACACATTTATCTGCTTGTAGTCTATTACATTTTTTTTCTCGCTAGCCCTTATTTCGTTTGATTTCCGGGGCAAACCCAATCCATTTATTTTCCAACTGACCTCGAAACTGAAACAATAATGACTCCTGATTGACTTCGACTGTGGTCACCCAATAAAACTTTCATGTTACATGATAATAATCATTTTTCTTACATGACTCAAGCTCACTTCACTTGGTAAACATGTACGAGTGTAAAAAACTGAGAAGTCAATCCTCAAAATCAACAAACAGCACTAGTGAGTTGAAGTGAATATGTGAACTATTTTAGCGAACCTGGCTACGGTTATACATTTGTGACCTCTTCCAGTCATCCTGTCATTTGAGATCCAATAATAACTTACGCCTAATGTATTTCAGTATAGACCACGCTATGTAGTGATGAATGTAACTACCCGGAGTTCGTTAGTATAGCCGTCACAATTCTCTTTCTCTAAGGTAAGTTTCGTTTTCCGCAAGTTTGAGGTGTAACCTCAGAAAAAAGTAGGGCGAGCTTTCTTAACAGACCGGACAACACTCCAGAACGTCAGAGGCACTGAATTATAACCTGTTGTGGAACAACAGACGCCAACAGAACAAATAAACGAGATTGACCAACACCCATTTGAAAGCTGTTGAAGCTGCATCAATAAAAGGAGTATAAGACTATGAAACACCTTAAACGGTTGGGAAAGCGCAGACGTAGTGACTAGGAGGACAGCAATCATGAACATTGAACATTAATCGATTATAAGCATTCCGTGTTCAGTTGGGGAGTGACGTATATCTTTAGCTAACCTCCCGTAACGAAAAGACTGTACCATTTCCATTTTAAGATGTTTCGACATCACTTTCGCTTGTTTCGATGTCAATCAATCAATCAATCCTGAGTTTCAGCGCACAGCTAATGTGCACATAAGCAAGCTGACGTACACAGGGATTGATTGTCTCTTACAGAGTGAGTGGACACATCCGCCAGATGCACGGAGTAATCAAAAGAGAATTTGTAACCAAATCAAGTCTCCTTACACAAGCAAGCTCATCTTATAGGTAAGCTTTCTGAGAGATACTCTGCTGAGAGATACTCTAGAAGGGCAGATCATAAATGAAACAACGTGAGAAAAGCTGAAACCAACTGCAGCCGATAATTAGTTCGATTCTCTGACAGACATCATAAAACAGTGCCGTCAACCAAACTCTCACGACGAGCTCTGGTGGTTTAAAGACTTGTGGCGACCAGAACAAACAGTATTTTTGATAGTCGCACTCCATCACGAACCTCCGATGATTTCGCTATACTACTTGTCTTCGTTTTAGTCAAGTCAGTAATTTCTAGGTACCATCCCCGGGCTAAAAACAAAACCCGCTCCAGGCCTCACTAGCTTAACCTGTTTTCTCCGCGGTCGATAAAAACACACGAGGTCAGCGCGCCGAATCTTTGTTTTCATTGTCGCACCTGGTTCGATCACGACACCCAGGTAGGGTATTACTCTGCTGGACTGCTCCAAAAGGCATGATAGTAACTGGATTCTTAAGTCACAGGCACATTTGGACAGAAAGGTGAAAGAAGTTGTCACCATGAATTTGGTCAGAAATTGGTTGATTTCTCTTCTTATATTTCGATCCCAAGAGCTGGTCGCATTATGTGAAAAGTGGACTAAACGAATGAAGGTCTCATGCAGTACGGTTTCATGACCACCACAGCGACCGACATCGAGGGAGAAGCAAACACGATTTTCCTAATTTCGCCTAAGTCAGTGATTGCTCGACATGTTGAGTCGACTATGATATGAGCATGATCCCAAAAGTTCAACTAGCAGAACGACCATAGAAATGTGCGTACCTGAGAAGGGGTTCAATGGCATCTAAGATAGCCATATAATGTGCATTTCTTAGATTAGATGTAGTTAGCAAAAACCCTCACAGAACAAAGCAACAGGAACAGTGGCAGAAAAGTCTGAAACTGATTGTAGTTCATGGCTAGTCCGCTCCAATATCAGACATTTCTCAGGATATTCGTGAAACGGAGGAAACAGATAACGCACATTAAGAACTCGACTTCTCTCGTGATTAGTTTGGTTGGTTCACCATTTCGTTAACCAACTCTCAACAATCGAATGTCATTGAATACAGTTAATTTGTCTCCGAAGGTATGGTGCTGGTAGCAAGGGTGGCTGTCCTCGCGTGAATCAGATCTAGGTCGACGAAAACCAGGAGAGACCTGTGCTAACTCGCCACCTACACCCAGCAATATTTCCACAGGCCTAGAGAACGCAATCCGTCGATTACTCTGGATGTTTCAGCCCTGCTCTCGCCTGTCAAGTTCGTCATCTGCCCGCCACGCAGATCGTTGCAATTCGGTCACTTTAGACAGGGCATACCCGATTCATCCAGCCGCTCGGACGACCGCTATGGATACCTGTGCTAATCCGAGTAGATCGCTCGTGTACTCACAGACAGAAGACCGGTTGGCCAGATGTGCCATCCATGTGCGGTCTACGCCCTACGAACACAACCACGAGCTCAGTGATCACCGTGTTAGCCCACATCCCCGTCAGATTGGCAACTGGGTCAGTCGACCTAACTCTGTTTGCTACCTGAACACACCGGACCTGCGTCCGCTCACCCTGTAAGGGCCGACGAATCAACGCGTTTGTCAGTCTATGATGTGTACCCACCGTCTCCGTAGTATGGACCCGGATGCAGAATCTACAATCCAAACCGAAGTGCTCGGCCAAAAACAGGCATTCTAACCGAATCCGGTTAACAAACGGTATCAACACACTGCCATAACCACGACCAGACTAACTGACACGGAGGTGTAGGCGCATTCCAAATCAACTCGCCCGACCCGATCGTCCCAAGGCGGCGGCCAATGTGGTCCAACATCCATGACACCTGAGTGCTGACAGACGCCTCTGTAAACGTTTCGGCGTCCGAACGGCAACGCTAGGCTGGGTACTGGCATGACCGGCAGGGTGCAAATGGACAAAGTAGCAAACCGATATTTCCTTAACGGATTGTGCCATCTCGATAACTACTCACCAAACGATGGATAACACATGCGTACATTCACGGACGACACAGGTTGACAAAACTCACTAGAAGGTTGATCGAGGTCTAACATAACCTGGGGCGTCTCATACTGTAGTTTTACATTTACCGCGTCATTTGTGCAATCGGTCGTGACGTATCATAGACACGCCACTAAAACGATGAACGTAATCAGTCAGCAGACAGACGGATACACATGTACACTCAAACACGGTCGGCGGCGTCCGATTCGGATTAGCTTGTCACAGTGGCCGAAGCCAAAAGAGGCCTGCGCCTAACCATCACTGCAATTAGCTTGCGTCGCACCTCTTGCTTTTCCACCCACACACCACATACGCAATGTTAACCCGAAGGAATACGATCGACAGGTGTGCCACCGGGGCTTTTGTGTTCAGCTGACCAATGCTGGTTAGCCAGTTGATTGGCTAGAAGGAAAAGGAAACCCTCATCTCTCGGAAAGAGAGAGAGAGACTGCAACGACGAGCTCCAAACAGAGAAGAAATATTTGTGAAGTGTAATACAAGAAGCACTACAGTATAGCAGTGCATGTTAACGCACCCCAGACGTACGAAAGCAGCACTAGCCTTCGCCACACGCGCTCTCAGCTCGCGGTCCATGGACAAATCTGTCGACAAGTTGCTGCCCAAGTAGCAATAATCCCCGCAGCTATTCACAGTGTCTCCATCGATGCGGATTTGGGGTGGTGCACAAAGAGCACCAGCACCAGGAGAAGGCTGAAAGAAGAAAAACGTCTTACCTGTGGTGATGTCCAATCCAAACTTGGATGCTGCCGACGCGAAGGCTGTAGCCGGAGGTTGCAGTTCTTCTTTAGCGTGTGCCAGCAATGCACTGTCATCTGCGAACAGAAGCACGCGCATCGTTGAGGTATGTAACCGGGTTGGGACGCCGAAACGTCGAATATCCAGTAGACGCCCATCCCTCCGGTACCCAACCTAAACTCCGTCCTTCCCAGAGTCTTGAAAAGCAACTGTTACCATGACAGTAGAATATAAACTAAGTAGGGCTTGGACTAGGATACAACCCTGCTTCACACCAGTGACAATGTCAAAATCATTAGAGGTCGATCCACACGATTGTACCTTCGCCTTCATGCCCGCATGCAACAGTCTAATCGTACTGACGAACATACCTGGATATCCAAACTTACCAAGTGCCGCATGCAACACCTCGTGGCTCACGGAATCAAAGGCCTTGGTGAAGTCCACGAACAGGACCTACAGGGGCTGGTTGCGTTCCCGGCACTTCTGCTATAGCTGCCGATCGTATTCCGACTCGCCCGAAATCCGCACTGTCCCTGGGGGACACTGGCCTCCAAAACGTTCACATTCGGCCGATTAAGGAGGGTTCTGACAAGCACCTTGCCAGTGCAGCTAATGCCCCGATAGCTGTCAGGACATTGCTTGCTATCCTTACCTATGAACAAGAGTACGATGAAGACATCCTTGAAGACTTGTAGCATTTCTTCCTGCTCCCAGATGTAGCGAACCAGCTGGAACAAAGCGCGTTCCAATGCCGGTCCGCCATTCTTCAGGACCTCAACTGGCAACCTGTCCTCGCCTGCAAACTTCCCGTTGCACAGTTGTCTTATCCCCCGCTGCCCCTCTGGTGAATCCGGGGAGACAGTAAGTGAAGGTTTAATGTCTTGTTGCAGCAGGCTGTTCACAGTCACCCAGTCAATGGTAGCAGGGCGGTTTAGTAGGCAACCAAAATGTTTGCGCCATAATTTCATGATGCAAGAATAGCCGGTGTCCATGTCTACCAGTGGTTTAGTAGAATGGACAGATGGGCCGAAGATCGACTTGAGCGAATCGTAGAACTGCTCGTGTTTTCGGCGATTGGCGTAGCTCTGTATCCGCTCACTTTGCTTCTTTCTGCAAGTTGACGGTGAACATTTCGGAATTTCACTCCCTTGTCCATTGTGGAAGCGGCAAACAACGCGTTCTTCCCTCGTACCAAAGTGGAGATTGTTGCGTTGTGGTCGTCGAACATGCTCGGTCGTTTCTGACGCTCGACAGTCATCGGTTCAGTGGCTGCTGCTGTGATCTTCTCTTTGAAGTGCTGCCACATCTCCCCGGAGGTAGCGGATACGAAGGCGTCTTGTGGAAAAGCAGCAACGCCCCACTGAAAAGCATCCATCCTCTTACATTCCCCCAGCCGTTTGACATGCAACTTCTATCGTTGTCCGGATGATCTACAATAAACAGGCTTGCAGACATGAATAAACAGTTTGGTCCTGAACAGCATATGATTGGTGGCGTGCATGAACCGCGAGATACGCACTTCACGAGTGTCGCGCTGACTTGCAGTCACGTAATCAAACCAAAGGTGATGACCGCTTCATGGGTGTCCACGTAGAGTAACGGATCAGTACCCCTACCTATCCTCACACGCACCAAAGGCCAGCGCGTGATTCGGCAATCCCGGTCCACCCTGCACACACAGGCTCCTCAAGGCGTTTTTCACATTCACTCACTCGACAAACAAACCCCTTTTCCATCAACACTGTAGAGGCAAAGGCCACACGCACGCGTATCGACTGCGCCAACTCCTCGCACGTCAGCCTTGAGGCATGTGACGCGCACACAGGAAGGCGAGTAAGCATGCAGACAAACAACTTATGTTGTATAACAGGCAGTTTCGTTGTGTGTAGTATACTACTCACAAGTAGTATATTATCCACAGGGGACATTCAGGAGCGAAAGGACAAGCCCCGAACACGACGGACAAGAAAAGACTATCGAAACAGTGTGTACATGATGTGTGAGAACTTTCACCGAGGCGAATGACCACGTACTGTCACCCAATGTATGTGAGTGCATGTCCGTCGTGCAAATGAGTGTACACGTTTGTGATTTAGTTTTTGACATGACCTATACGGAAGTTTGCGCAATAAACCAACTTGTTGGCCAAGCGTCTTTTGCGGACACAACAACTGGTGCCGTGACGAACGCGAGGATGAAGATTCCCTGGCCACAGCCGTTCGAAGATGGAGACGTCCGGACGTTCCTGGAGGACTTGGAGGACGTGGCCGAAGTGGTCGGGGTCAAGACCGACCGTGGGAAGCTGGCTGCCCTGCGGACGCTGGTGAAGGGCAGGGCGAAGGCGGTGCTGGACGCAGCGCGAAGAGGCCCTGCGAAGATGGAGTGGGCTGCTGCGAAGGAGACGCTGGTGGCTGCGTTTGACAGCCCGGCCGACCGCCAGGAGGCCATGCGGCGGTTCAAGGCGGCCAGGCTTGGACAAGGAGCGGACCCGTCCGTGTTTGCCACCACTCTGCAAGGTTTGCTGGACAGGGCTCTGCCAGGATTGGATCAAGAATCACGACGGCAGTTGTTAACGNCACACACACACAATGTCAGACCAGGCAAAAACAAACAGCAAGCCGAACCAAACCACAACACACGGACATCATCCGCAACAATTACCATACAAGACAGTCGAGACACTGAAGGAATCGGACAAGAAGTCGATAGTCGTAACGTTATAACAAATAACCATCTTAGGATGGCGTCAGCAAGCAAACGGAAAAAAACTGTTCAAATACTGTTGAAACGTACAGGTACACATACAGCACATGAACCCAAAAAACCCTGCACAGAACGCCAGAACCTGCAAACTGTACAAAAAAACACCATCGTCAACAACAACAAACACAACGGCACAACCTCGGATGACCATACGCGGCAGCACACAAGCGATCCCCTAGAGATTCAGCACACTCACAGAGAGCAGTATTGCACAGACAAACATGAAGCACAAAATCAGACTGGACAAGAACAGAAATCGAGCCGAACCAAAACACAACACACGGTCATCAAGTACAACAAACGCATTTGCTTTTTGTCTGGCTGCTCCCATTTGGCCAATCTGACAAGGTTGAACCTGCAAGGACCAAAGTCCCTGTTAAGACGGCCTGTCGGATCAAAACGGCCCACAAGGCCGACCACCACGCCTCGGTAGCAGAAAAAGTCACGATTCACACACACACACACACACACACACACACACACACACACACACACACACACACACACATTTACCTGCACAGAACCAACTAGTACCCCAGGGAACCACGATTCCGATGCGTCCTCAGTGAAATGGAATTGTCGATTCTAAGTCGCAACCCGGAGTGTACACACTCAGCTTGTGCAGCCCTAGGGAAGTCAGTTTGCAACCAAACACGATACTTGTAAGAAGTGTGTTAAGCCCCTCACTCAGCCCAGTTCGATCAGTGCACATTTCCACGATAGGAGAGGTAGATGAACCTCACTACCAAAAACAATGTTCCTACTCAAGCATTCAGCGTTAAGGTGCCCACACTTTTCAAAGAAACAACGTAGCAGTAAGTGAAAGTAAGGCCCCATCAGCAAGACGGCTTTCTCTATGGCTCTCACTACCCAGTGTTACTAGGTGAATTTACTTCACAGACAACTCAGCCGAACAACAGCAACATTCAAGGCACTGAGTCCATTCAACCGCTACCTTACCTATGATCACTAGCCACCTACTCGTGAACCACGAGGGCTCCCGCCTGAGAGACTAAAGCGACCCACGGTTGTGAACACTTTGGTGAGTTCTTATTTACCTACATCTTACACGTTATGCCAGTCAGCCACACCATCGCGGAAAATGCTCGGTAAGGCAGATGACTAGCTGGATTCCTTAGTACATGGCTTAGCCACCTGAGTCCGTGCAAGCAGGCGAAAAAAGCAACTTGTCTGGCAATCGTCGCCAAATACCTGCTTTTCAATCTCTTTGTCGCTCACTCGTTGGTGCTACTCGATGCGAACGACCAAACGCAGACATCGATGGTCAAATAAATGAAGACGGTTTACTTCTCCTACAATGAGCGGCCAAATTTCGCAACCGTGAAGTAACACAATACCTATAATCGCCTCACATGAGCCGTTCTTAAGCTTCAAAGAGAAGTCTCTCTGTAGCCATAGGTGTTATAGGCTGGTTAATAAAGTCCTAGCCTCGGAGATAGGAGTTTCTATTTTATTTCCTACATATCTGCGGTCGCTGACAAAAATTCTTAATCATGCAAACCGGTCAACGACCTCCACAACCTCATCAGAGCAGTCCTGCAGAAGTAATTTGAATTTTGAGGATGCAATGCGCACTCATCAAATACCTATGCCTGAATAGTTTCTTGATTCACACAGGCTATTAAGCCCGTATGTACCCCGTTACTTTATGAAAATGAAAATGAGCTGATTTAAAACGAAGTTTCAATGAACCGTCGTGCTTATAAGGGTAATTGTCTCAAACTTGGGTAGGTGATTGTCTCAAACTTGGTCCTACTCCAAACTGTGCCCAATGAACGGTATCAGAATAAGAAAAAGAGATAAACAAAGTTTATCATGCATCAGTTGCTGATGTCTTTTCATTTAAAATGTTTGTTGCTACTGAACTTCAATAGATGATGAACATGAACAGGCTTTCATTATACTTCATGTGACGCTGATAAGTGATAAATGTGGGCAAATATGAAGTCAACGGCTAAACCAAGACTGTCATAAGCAAACCGAGATTTAGCAGCAGGTGGGTGCAAGAATCTGCACAATTTCAGGGTTCCAACGAGAATGCAACTTGATTTCGGTGCATCTATATCTGAAAAATGGCTTACCTTTAAGACCAATATGGATGAAAAAGCGGTAACCGTATGTGGGTGATATTCCATTCACAAAAACCCAATCTTTCAATTACTCTCCGTTAAAAAGTTTTGCTTATAATAATCTCACGTTTAACGAAAAGCCAGCAATTGCATCGTATCCTTTAACAGTATTCGTCATTTGGCCAATTCAGTAATGAACAGTGTAGACAACAAACACAAGTCTTGCGAAAAGACAACTGGCTGAATTTCACCTAGATAACCTATTGGTTGTGGATAGAATTATGCATAAAAATTAGATCTGCCACCCTTAAACTAAACAACCCCCAAATTGCTATGGTGCTGTCAGGTTGAAGCGCTGGCTCCGTGGCCTGGAAATCAATTCATTGTCACATGGCTAAGCCCCACATGACCAGTACTTTGATGTGCAGTTGTTCAGTCCACGTTGTACCATGAGGAGTTTCACTGGCCGAGATGGAGGAGGGAACGATTTTAGCGTTCCAATAAATACGACTGATCATAGGGGGATTTCCAAAATGGCAAGGGTTTAAGAGTGCTGTGAAACGTTATTTGAGGAGGTCACAATATGTCGTACAGGCAATCAGTAAATGGCTACAGCAATTTTACATCGGTAGCAAAATGATCAGCCTCCAGTGATACAAAACACACTTAGTGTTGAAACTGCAACTTAAACACAGAGCCCCCATAAGGTTTCCGCAACGGTATTCCAATAAAACCTTGTAAATAAAGACGGTTCGCTGTTTGTAGCAGAAACGGTATCACTAAGTAGGAACAGAAATAGGTTTCCAGAATTTTTCAGTAACATTCGGTTTTCATCTGTGGTGAGAATGAAATCTGGGAGGGCCTGATGTATGGTGTTACGAGTCGCGCCTTTGGAAGGACAAAGAATGTATCAACCGATAGCCTGCCGGCAAATGCCGGCTGATCGTATGAAGGACACTTACAACCTTGGAGGAGAATGACAAGGCCATATTAGGTAATTACGAAGGTGACATCTCTTATCCCCCTATATTGGTACTTTTTCCGTCCTTTATTTCCTCGATTTTGTAAAGAACTGACATTTTACAGTAAAACTACGCCCCGATTCATAGACCGTATGTCTAGTTAAAATGGGCACGTCTTCCACGGGTTAAGGTTTTGGACTGGCCAATCCGTAACTCCTATTACAGCTCCGTGGACAAAGTATAAGTATGAAAGTATTTGGAGCGACCAGATTGACGGTTTCGTGGGACAAGCGTGAAGTAGTTTGCCTTTCAACATACCACAGACTAATGCCACTAATGTACCTAACCGATTATTGGAAGTGTAACGCACTATTCTTCTGCAAAATTACGATGCGTGGACTGCTGGTGTGATTTTCTTGTGTATACATTCTCCAGTTCCTTATCTAATCCGTTCAACGGCCATTCAAACACAACTGTGTCTACTGTTTACCGCAAAAAACTGATTGTAGTCGACCTGACAGTACAGAGGATATGGCTAGATGAGTGACCGGAGTGCACCTGAATTACCGCAACCAGACCTGCGCTTTCCTCCAAAGAATCTACCAATTGCGTACGTTGCAAGTAGTCCGGGAAGGTGCGGTTTACGCAAAACGTAAATGGGCAAACGGGAAACAGTGCACGAAAAAACAGTGGACAAGCGTTTGGAAATTAGTACTACCTTGGTTAGTCGATCAGCCAGGAAAATCACTAACGCGCAACCAAACAATTCCAATACTGCAAACGGTCAAAATCGATAGTGAAGTAGTTGGAATACGCGACAAACCAAGAATGTCTCTACAACTGGATTCTTACCGTGTTGTCAGTAACTTTTCAGTGTTCATGGATCTTGCTCTATGTTCCTAACAATATGCCACATTTAATGTGACTGTAAACACTCAAAAACGTTAGAAACTATCAGATTAACTGTAAAAGTTTTCACACGCAATTGGTAGACAATTGCGTACGTTGCAAGTAGTCCGGGAAGGTGCGGTTTACACAAAACGTAAATGGGCAAACGGGAAACAGTGCACGAAAAAACAGTGGACAAGCGTTTGGAAATTAGTACTACCTTGGTGTATTGAACTGTTATATGGACTAGACACGGTTTTAATTGCAAAGACACCACCTCAGCTCCCACATTCACAAGTGTTCAGTCCGTCAAACTCCCAAATTTAAGATAGAAGGTATGCAGAAAATGAAAGGAAATTGCCAGTCTACGGTTGGTCTGACCAGATTTCTGTAAGGAGCATCAAAAATTTACTATTTAAGTTCCCTCCTATCGAGAACAGAGATCACGAGAAACTAGATGACAACCATTTTAAGTGAAATGCAGTGAATGGGATGATTCATCAACAGAACACGTGTTTGTGCATACCATGAAATCTTGATATGTTGCTAACTTTACCATTTACGGTCCCCAAACCAACATAAGTGATCGGCGTTTTTCAGCACTGGGCATGCAGAAAGCACCAAAGGACGCAACTTTCACCACAATTCCTTTGAGATGACATAAATATTCACCATAGATTTTTTACAGATTCTCACCTTAACACATACCACGTTAAACCTAGACAGAGACGGACAAGCAAAGCTAATACAGTCGAACCCGCTTGCAACGGAGCCGCCAAATCTGACAGAAACACTCGTTACAATCTGTATTTGTTCCAGAACACCGTCTATCCCATGCGTATGGTGGGTATGTTCGAAGGAACTCGTTAAAGTCCAGCCAGTAAAGGCTACCCAGAGTCCGAATACCGCTTCTCTAAAGATTGTAATATGGAAAAAATGTACCTGGCTCACAAACTAGCGTAAAGTGATATTCCTTCGAGTGAGAAGCACCATTACTTCACCGGTTTACACGGGTTTTAACCTGGGAATCGGAAAGTCATCTGGTGTTTGGGGATGTCGTTCTTTGAACCACTCAATTCAATCTGAAATCAAAGTCATCTGATTCAAACTCTGTTTTGAATCTGGTTTCTACTCAGGATCAGATTCCGTCTATAATTAATTCTGGTAAATAACCGAATGTAATTTGCAACCATGAAAGTTGGCGAACAATTATTTATGTAAGCGGTTTTGAAGGGAAGGTAGGAAACTAAATTGGGGATGAGTTGTACAAAGTTCATCAAGGCCTAAAGGTGGCTATTTTTCACCTGTTTTATTTATTGGCAACAAAGGAAAACGTAGTTTTAACCCTCAAAGTCTGAGTTCCGCGTGGAAAGGCGTAAACTGCCAAACGATGAATTCTGACAGTGGAACGCTTTCTTTAACTGAAGCATCTATAACAGGTAACTCTCTTTTTGTCAAGAGGTCGGCAGTTTGAATTATGTTTATTGAGCGGGTCTAAATTTATGCATTTAAACAGTAGCAGACTGTAAAGCAGTCCTCAGAAAGCACAGTAAATAAGAATTTAGAAATAGTACTACACCAGGCTCAGAAATAACTTACGCTGCATCGATAGCATTCCAGATGGAATTCTCGGTTCATTGCGGCGACACGCACGATTTCGTTTGAACCCTGAAGGCAGAGTGTGGTAAGGTACGAAACTCATCAGACATTCAAGAATGGTAGATCTTGTCAATTTATATACAACTATCGCATCAATTGTTGAGCTGTAAACTAACCTGTTCCGGCAAAATCACCAGTCCACAGACACTGCAGTGAGGTGCATAAACGAGATGATAATCTTGCAAGCAGTAGGTTAGGCCGTGTGCATCGATCGCGAACGGAACACCATCCAAGCACTTGCAGCAAACAGTGCAGGTGAAGCAACCCGGGTGATACGAATTGCCCAAAGCCTGCAAAATCTGGATGACAGTGTAAATTTTCAAACCAGCCGCTGTTTGAATTGTGTATAAGACATCTGAATAGTTCAGTGAACATTCTAAGTATAGAAAAAATTTGAGTCTGAGATATGGTCAATGAACCTCTGCGGTCCCACCAGCAGACCATAGGTTCACAGATTTCGAGGTTGGTTTGTCTGAGAAAGATGAATAAAAAATGCGTACACAAAACGAGCTGACCATAAAAAGTATGTTGCATAAAACAAGTTTCCTTTCGACTGTTCCTCACTGAACGAATTATAACACAATCATATGTCCACGTTGCTAAGGTAAGGACAGCGTCACTGAATGTTCAAAAGACGCAACGCAGATAATGGATTTTAAATGAACAAGCAATTATGCGATTGTCTAGTACAATCACCAGGAGAGGATTCTGACGTGATGCTTCCATCGAAGCCACACGCGGAAAGTGGGTGAGTCACGTGTCCGTTGCGAAAACAACAAGGAAAAATCAATCCGAAATTTGATAACGGGATTCGTAACACCTGCTGCACACGACAGTTGAGCAGGCTGCGTCTAAAACACCGTTCAGTATAACGGTTTCACGGCCTGCTAATTGCGGTCAAACATGTGTACCGTCAGACTTCTAAGTGAAAACCTAACGTCATTGTGATAAGTAATGTATTTAAGACGCATACTGCTTTCTGTACATATTCAAAAAAACGCTCTTAGCATACATACTGATTCGCGGACCCCAATGAGTTTGAGATAAGCGGCAGGACAAGCTCGTGCTAAAGTTACAATCTGTCGTTTGATTCGTTTGATGGGCTCTACATATGTAGTCCTGAGTTAAGAATATCGTGTGAACACGTGTTGTCTTAACACCCGATGTAGCTCCATACCTCACACACACACACACACACACACACACACACACACACACTGCACACAGTATACACACAGCTTGACTGCTGTCATGATTTTCCGATTTTTTACCTACAAGCCATAAAGGTCATTTTACTTACGGATGGTATGGTTTTACAAAAGACTGGCCTGAAGATGACAGGCCGAAAATGAGTGCGTTCGATGTGCTTTGATTTCCGATCAACTCTCTATGTACGTTTGAAAACCCAAGCTGCCCTTAAGGAATCAAGTCTTACAAGGTACATCGATTGCGAGGAACTGCCTTCTTTGGAATAAGGATTATCAAAGGATGTCCCTTTGGATTTTTCATAAAGACGTCTAAATCGTATCATATTATAAATGTGCTTGCAATAAGTGCTTGTGTAAGTCTGATAGTAAAGATACGAGAAGTGTTGCTACAGAAGAAGGTAAGAAAGTTCCAGAGGCCGCTATCTACAGATACCCAAGGTATGTATTTTCAACTACCTATAGTGCTACACCTGTCCTGTTGGTCACATACCCGTTTGGCTGACTTTTGCAATAACCTCCACAGAGATTTGAGGAACGTTTTGGAAAATATGTCGTGCACTTCCTTTTCGTTGGTCCAGCTGACATGTTTGTAAGGTCACGATCCGAACGAAAAGACCAAACTGATTCAATGCAAAATACTTCAATGTGTTCTCCATTTGCAAACTGATCCTAGGATCTCCGTTGTTAGAACCAAGAACTCTGATAACGTGCTCGTGAATCTGTTAAATTACCATTAAAACTAGGATTTTTTAAGGACTAACCATAGTTTTACTTCAAGTATGCAAGTCAACACCCATCGGTGGTTCACCCATTTAAAAGTCGGTTAAAAGTGGATACCGGGATGACTTCCGAATCATGTTTCTCATGACACTGGATACAATAGTCAGGTTTCGGTTATATCGACTAATATGAAAAACGGTAATTTTTTGAGCATATGTGGTCTTTCCGCGATCTACTTCAGATGGACGATAACGAATGACCGACTTGTCATACGGCTCATGCACTGACTTATTAATCCGTACGCAAATCCAAACAACTACAATGCACCTCTGAACTGTTTTTGTGAACCGCATACTAAAATATTTGCCTTAATGGAGACGTATGATTTTGATCAACAATATCAGCCCTTTTCCACGTAAGACCAGCCAGTATTACTCAGATACCTAGGTTAAACGGTCAATCGGCTGGCCCATAGGCCGATCATTATTACTTGCTAACCGTCCAAAAATGTTAGCACATTGCTTTTTAAAGTCACCTAACTTTACTGTCGTTCTCCATCAGCTGAAGCAACATTTTGAGACTCCAACGCGTTCCTTCTGAGTGGAGCCAAATTATCGAACATCGGCGTCCCTTGCACTTAGTAACGAGAGTATGGACCTTCGTTCTGTGCTGTTTCCCAAGCGCCAACACTTACCTTGTCTACTGGCAACTTGGATCTTAGTCACTACTTGATAAACACTTGTCACAACTCTAGTAGCATTGGGGCAATGAGCACTTGTCACTTACACACCTGATGCGGATCCCACTACAGCAGCGCCGTATTGTAAGACAAGAACGGAACCGATGAAGAAATTTGTCGATGTGAGCCAGTACCAAGAAATGGCGTGATAATTTCTGATTACCAAACTGCTTTACCTTGTGCAAACTGAAATTTGCAGACATTATGTATAGAGAGGCTGTAGTCATCTAAACGACAGTGATCGATTGTCATTCAGTTAACCGTGAGTTTTCACACACCCATTGCTTCCAAACGAATATGCCAATCTTCTAAGTTGGACTCAAATGAGCACTTTTTCCAACGCCACGTGTCTCGTATGCACAGGATCTCGTGCACGGACAAAAGAATGCTATGCATGTGCACGATGTGCACGGAGCGCGCCAGTCTTGCTAGTGGTGCTTGCGCTTAACTCGGTGACTGTCAGGTTTATTTTAAGACACATGTTTAAAGTAAGACTTCTTAGATTGCATATATATATATATACCTCGACAACTGTCTCATTTATCAAGCGAGATTATACAGTAAGATACAAAAACAGTTCTACAGACATACGTTCACAGTCTCGCAAACAATTAGATCGACGGTGCATGGAGTGTGAACACACCACTTACTCGTTCCGAAATTAAATGTCCGCAAACCGAACATTTCTCTGCCGTCTGTTGAAATCCGCAATACTGGTAGAAGATGAAAAAGGATTTTATGGTAGTGTTTGTATTAAATACCAGATTACACAACCAAACTAATGTTTAACATATCATAAAAGTGGAACACTTGTCTGGACGATTCGCGAATTTTCTAATTGGCTGCACTTGAGAGGAAGTTTTTTTACTCCAGTCAACTAACAAGTAAATGAGGACCATCTGGATTTTGATAACTAGAGTCTTTTGGTGTCGTCACACACATGACACAGATGGCTCACACTGAGTTAAACCAAGTCCACTTGAAAACAATGTAGACGGTTTTGTTATCGGCCAATCAATTCAGAATAGTCCAGTTCACATCAGCGAATAAAAGATTTGACTTGAACTTTCAAAGTTTGGATTACTTTATCCTTTTTCTAAATTAGTAAAACAGCACATGAGTACACAGATTTTTGTCCGCTCAGTAGTAGTATTGATGAATTCCGGTTCATCGTATAACCTAGTTGTTGATAGCAAAAAGAATCCAGAGTGTGCGTTAACAACGCTAGCCCCAATGTTGACATTGATACGCTCACATCCAACTACTGTTCTGATAAAGCGCACGGTCCCGTGTACAAACACTGAACAAGACAAGTCGATAAGCGTACCTTTGAAGATGCAGCGTTGTTGGTAGAATGGCTGCTCGTGGGGAAAAGCTCAATAAGGTCTGCCAAACGCATTTGATGGGAAGTCTTTTTGGAGGGCAGCCTAATAAAATGACTTAATTGGAAAGCAAACGTATATCGTTGGAACGCCGATGACATATATATATATATATATATATATATATATATATATNGTAGAACATCGAGTGCTGCGATCAGTATTTGAAATCTTTTGGGCAATTCACCGGACGCGCGTTGGTAAACTTGTCAATTAATCTACTGGCAGTCGATGACTTCATCGTTTCACAGTCAGTACTATTGCAGTTTGAATGGCCCTGCTTTTTGTTTAACGATACATTAGAGTTCTGTAAAAACACAAGACGGTAGCCAGTTTTCTGCTGTCAAGTGTTCACATATCAACAGTGATGTCCTCAGTTGACTGTGCTATGTGATGGTCACTCCACAGTCATCACACCTGATTTGCCAGTCACGGGCACGACAGCCACTGAGGTTGTTTACTCATGCTCGAGGCATCCGTCCATAGATTGTTTGCATTGCCGGAACAGTGTAATGACAATGCGTCTGTCGCATTCCAACCGCGCTGACGTACGCTGACAGTCAGTGGTTTATATGACACCGTCGACGTGCGTGTGCGTTACGTGGATATTTCATCTGCATGAATTCCGAACGTCTTGTATGCATAAGGCAGCAGTTCCTCTTAAGTGCGAACTCAGCGGTATTAATTCTAAGAAGTTAGTCCTGCAAACAGCTGTTTTCGGTCATTCTCACCAGGCCTTCAAAATTTCGCGAGGATCGTACGAATTACACGTGAAGAGCAGAACAAGTCCAATGTGGGAACGACATTGGAGTATGGTGAAATCGCTTGTGAATAGATAAATGTCATGTTTGTCTGTCATGAAACACTAATTCGACATTGTTTGGTGGTCAACAACTGCCCGGATTTCGAACGGCTTGCGACTAACTGGTCAAAAGGAATGGACGGTTTGTACAAGTTCATTTTCGGCAAACAGACGTGAGGTGTAGAGATTGACGACAAAAGTCTCAGTCACTGGTCAAATCGACAACGATATTTCCATGGACAAAACCGAAAAATGTTCAGTATTAGGTATACCAACCACTATTTTCAAAGCATGAGCACCTAGTAGGATAAGATATATTCAAGAAACCCTAAAAGCTGCTTTATGAAACTTGGGAGGTGAATAATCAGCGTATGCATAACAACGGGTATATTCCGTACACTCTAAGACAAAATGATGGACAAGGTGATTTCTAGCATTCAGGCAGCGTAGGACATACATTGCACTGCGCACCCTAGTAATCCGAACAATTAGTCAGAGCCAGTTTGCACAGACTAGCCAGCTCAGACCCGATACTAAAAAGGGAATGGTTTTGACAGTCGACTAGTTGCCTATTTATATATAAGCACACGGTTCACGATGTCGATTGGGCTGTAGTGTCATTGTCAACTATTGTAGAAAGACGATATAGCGCGAGATGTTAGCAGTTCATCCACTATTTCCAGTCGTGAACGTAAAACAGTCGATTATTTAAAGTATGTGAGTAGCTTGGTTGTTCTTATTCGTCCAGACAAATAAAGGAAAATCTCACGCATTAGTTTAATCAGGGCCAACTACCAAAAAGTAGGAAGTACCAAATCAATTTGTGGTTGCTCTGAACAGAGTATTCTTCGTTCACTGAGAAGATGTGGGTTTACGGTTGTGACCCCATCGTTTCACCGTTCATCGCTTGCAAACAGCATCGTTCGGCGTGACGAACGAAGCTGGTGCAATGGTCTCCAGTGACGTCGCACACAGCAGAAATGACTACTCTTTCCAGAGCCCGTATTCTCCACTCCCGATGACTTTGCACACCCTGAGGATCTCCGTTCATTATTGTCTCGTGTTACATCTGCAGTTGCCTTTCAACTCTTGCTTTCACCATACGCCAGACATTCTCAATTGGATTCAACATTGGTGAATAGGGTGCCAGTCGTAAGATTTGTCCTCCATTGTACAACTCCTCAGCAAACACACTTTCCAAATCGGTGTGACACGGTGCGTTGTCGCATATCAGCACAATGTCTGACATGGGTGTACTGATCCTCATCTGATCTAACAGGGTTCGCAACCAGCCCTTGCAGTCGCTGCTGTTGTATGGTCCCTGTCTCGCCGTATAGCCTACTGTCGAGCTTGATGTCATAGCTGCAATCAAATGAAGATTACGACCTCGGCTGTTTGTTACAGAGACGCATACTCTCGTTCCTTTTAATGAACTTCTCACTGACCTCGTACAGAACAAACTGAAGTTTGCCTCATCTATCCATTTCTATTTGCATAACACTCCATCAGTCGATATGCAAACAGTCGCCGTAACTCCAAATTCTCATCCGAATTCATACCAATGGGTACTTGGCGCAGTTGCTTGACATTTATGCACCGGCCATCCAAGTACCGACTGATCGTTGTGATCGATATCTCCTTCTCAAACTCAGTCTTTGCGCGTAATCTCAAAAATTGCAGTGTAATCGTTGGGTGCACGGAAATTCACTCCAACAACATGTCGATCTCTGTTTCTGTCAAAATCTTGCTTCTGTGTCGTTTGCGAGACTGAGCTTCATAAGTGATGCAACCCACAGTAGGCCACTTGTTAGCGGTATTACACTTGAATCCGTTCAGAAGGGTAACCGTGCGCCAGTCATCGCCCCTTTCAAATGCTTCGATAATACGTCCGCGTGTTTCGGGACTGGTGCGAGTGCACTTGCGTCCACCAGCCATGTATGCGAGTGAACCAATGAACGTGTGCTCACAAACTGGTTCACTCTCACATTACACCTCGAAGTCTACCGCGACCCTGAAGCTCACGCCTATTGGACAGGAGATTTTACAGACACTCCTAACCACTCGCAACCCTTTATTTGTCAAAGGAACCAATACGGCCTGCGGTTTGATGAATTATTAGGAACAGGGTCAGATAATCTGTACTCCACTCTGACCGCTAACCCCGTTCTCATCAAGCAAGTCCGTTGACACCCCTCGAATAACCCAAACCACTTCCTCGATCAAAGCAGCCAATGCGAAGTGCTCTAATTAAGATTGGTCGTCCCTTACGGTTAGTTGGGCCAATCGCGTTTTTTCTGAGGTGGAAATTCTAATGCACCAAATTGATTTGCTTTAGCATGTAATGAAAAATCTTGTGCCTAATATGGAAACAGATATGTAAAAAAGTATAGACTATAAATTTATCTTGATTTATTATTAACCCTCTTGGCCCGATTGATTCATTATCAGCAACTCACCAGATAATCTTCCTCACAATATATTTTATCTTGATCTTTGTAGAAGATTTTCCCGCAGAGTGTCCTTTCTGTAAAGTGAAATAAAAAAGATCTCAACAGTAGAACATTTGATCAGTCTCTGTAGACAAACCTGCGGCCAGTCTTTGGCATAATACGCAGAAGGGGATAAAACGAAAAAAGATGTAATGTTATGTTTGTTCGGTGTTGGTTGCCTTAGTGAACCGAAGATACAAAAGCTGGAACCGAACACTTTACAGTTAAATATCTTAAATTTACCGGAGTTAATCAGATCGCTTATGGAACTAGCAACCCTTGGTCGTTACACTTTACGCAAGCTCTTGCCAAGAAACTACGACTTCCTGCAACTAACATGAATTGATTCGGACTTTTTCGCTGTGTGTTTGTGAATTTTGTTTGAGATAATAGGTAACCGTGCGGCTTTCCTCTCTGTGTACAATGGTGAACAATTTCGTATTGCTATACAGGAACTGTCAAACGCAGTATACGCTAGTGTGGGTGTGGAGGAATTGTACCGGTTAAAATGTTGACCGGTTAAATGTTAACTTCATTCGCCAGTTTTTCACCAAAGAAAAAGTGGCGTCGATTATTGACAAGGTAATTAACTCATTTGGAATCTACGGCCAGACTGTTCATTCGCCAGCCTTTAGGACGGCTAGCTGCCTTCCTTGTATTCTGAATGGACCACAATTGCCAGCATTCGCAGTTCAGTCGTGCCTCGGGGGTCCACCATGCTCAATCAGACGCGGTTTAGCTGCTCAACCGTCCAAACACATAGGGCATACCAATGTGAGCGACGAGTGGCACGTGCTTGACTTGTTCGCATTGTTTTATTCAAAAGGCTAGAAACAATATCTGAATGACGAAGTCCAAATGTGAGACTTCCGGTATGTTGCAATAGAGATACCAAACCATTTCTCGCTTTAAACCGATCCAGCATCCTGTCCAACAGCCAACCCAGCCACATGCCGTTGATGAGGTCCAGGGCGTGCCCTTGTTTCACCGGTTGTTATGCCAATCTCAGATATGAAAACTTCTTCAGTTCAATTCTCCCAAAAACCATTCGGTCAATGAGATTCGTGTGGTGCCTAATGCAAGCAAGACTAAGTATCGAACAGGCCAAAGTAAACAGTATTATGAAACCGTTTGAACACCTGCACAACGGTGTGTCGGTAGACATTATCAAATTAGAATGTACGGACATTCTGGTAGGACAAGGGTGGGAATCCGTGTATCTACGCCGTTTCCAACTTATGATGCCTCCCTAATACCATTTAGCTCGATGCCATCTTCTTGTGAATCCTTGTCAGTTTGACGTTACCCAAGGAGTTTCACTGGTAATGCTATATCACGGTCCCAAGAGTCGCCCAAACTGAGTGATCTATAGTGACACACCGGGGCAAAGATATACGCGCACATAACCTGGTAGACACCCCAGCATCGCCAGTCACCTCACGCTCACTGTCCCACGTGAAACATGCCTATGTTCATCAAAATGGGGGGTCGGTTTTTATCTGGGTCACATCTTTCCTATTCGTCATCCCAGTATGATCTACTGGCGTTCACCGATCCAACTTAGTTAAGAGGTCATTTAATGGCGCAAGCAAGAACCGCCCAGACTGGACGACTCTAGTGACTCTGATCTACCAGTGCCAAAGAAATATCTTGGGTTATCTGAAACAGAGTTTGAATTAGGTAAAAGTGATAGCAATGCACAAACGAGTTAAACCAAGACATTTTAACGCTGGAAAGGTGTAGTGTGCTCTTTTAGCTCGAACCAGTTGATTAGGTAATAAACATGTATGAACCGAATCACACTCGTCTTCATTGTGGAGGTGATGTGCCACAAGTCAGTGTTCATCTTTGGAGCTCCACACCTGTATTCTTTCATCCAATTCCTTGTTACCATTGCTCTGGCTAAATTTACGGGTTTTGTCTCGTAACTTTTGAGGCTGCTCACATCCTGCATTTCAAGTGATCGCCAGAGTTTTGGTTAGGATATTGAACTCGATAGTACTCCAAATGAGTGAATTGGCAACTGATTAAATAAAGAGCAATGAGCAGAAGTGACTCCCGTCGTCAGTCTACATAAGTAAAAGTGCATACAGCTGCAAGCAAAGGCCATCTCTTTCTAACCTCAGCTAGGAGTCGGTTAACTGAAGTCAGCTGTTATCATCATCATCATCATCATCATCATAATCATAACAGCCATGAGCCTGACCAAAGGTACTGTGGCTCGGGCTGCCGCTCACCTCAACAGTGACGTGGAATATCCTAGAAGGAAACAATACTACGAAGGTCAACAAATATTAAAGAAGACTAAGCGGAAGAACTAGAAATGGTATGGATACAGGTATGCCATTGACTGCGACACACCGCCATCTCGGATAGCGTCTCTAACCAGCGGTTTGGGTGATCATGAGGGCCCCAGCCAGGCAGGCGAGGCCTGCCCACTTTGCTCAATGGAGCAGTCAGTATGTAATGCCCGGTACGGTAAACGCTCAGATGGCATACGGAGCACGTGACCCAACCATCGCAAGCTGTGCAACGTAATTAGTTGACCAATTGATCGCGCATCCCGAATGTTCCGGAATACGCGCCGGCGAACTGCCACATTGCTCACGCGATCAGCCCACTTAATGTGGGCCAAGTGGCGGAGACAATGATGGTCAAACACAGCAAGCCTGTTGATATCTTGCTTGCGAACAGGCCACGTTTCAGAACTATACAGCAAAATGGAACGCACACAGGCGTTATATACCCTTCCTTTCAGCGACAACCGAACGTCTTTTCGACGCCACAGATGACGCAGTTTGGCAAAGGCAACTCGTGCCTCACTACAGTAGGAATGATGAAGATGCGTTACCTTATATTTGGTCTCAGTAAAAGATGGTCACTTGTCCGCTGCTCAGTAGCGCAGAACGACCACATCACCCTACAGTCTCTAGTCTCTATTCTGTCGTTCACGAGGCACAAAATCTGTCATCAACGTATAACAACAGCTGAGATTTGACAAGCATGAATGAAGGGATCAACAGCAGCCTCTGTGTGAAAACATGTGATACACCGCTACTTGCGCAGCATCAGGCAGAAAGTACATTGCAGATACGGACAGTGAAGTAATGACAACCGACGTAGTCGGTAAGCGAGAGAAGAGATTGTCCCCACCATACATATGCAATATCGTGTACACTATCGAACTGTACACTATCGAACGTTTTTAAAGTAAAAACAAAGCTGCCGGCTTGCCTTTGTCAATACCTTTCGATAATTTCTCCTGGGTAACGCCCAACTGGTAACACATGAAATTCTCCTTCGGAATCTATGCTGACCCTTAGGAAGCAGATCCCCGCGACCCTGGGGGCAGTCAACCAACGCGACCTGATCGTAAATAGAGGGTTCGTTGCAGCAATTACTTGTAAGTATGGGAGAGACAGTGCAGACCTTACAGAAATGGGACATTTTACTCCCAAAAGAAAACCGACTAAATAATTCTTCTACATGTCATGGGAGTTCCTCTGCACACTGTCTCAGTACCACAAGAGTGAGTTGATCGTGACTTGGTGGTTAAAGGCTATGAAGCACAACTAAGTTTTGAAGAACAGTATTGATTCTGGCCAGAATCAATGAAAGTCCTGTTTAGTTCATTACAAGTGAAATCGAAAGTGCGATGGCCGAAAGCGTGCCCGGGGGACTGAACCACCAACCCTCCACATTCTACAAATAAACACTACCTCCCGGCCACCCAACCACTGCCAACAGGGTGCAAAATTTTAACCTCAACCGCTGCTATACCTATACACCATTGGTCAAACTATCGTACCATATGCATACCATATACATATCTCATCAGTGTACTGATTACAATAAATGGTGGCCGAACATTTCTTGCGTTAACACACGTGACCTCTACATCGACACTACGAACTCCCACGTGAACTCTCCTTTGTTTATTTCGTACCGCACCATTGGATTGTCTACGCTAACATATTGGTTGATATTTGCTGATGGTTAAATTCCGTGTTCAAAGTTCGCTTGGCTGAAAGTCGTATAATTTGCTAACCGTTACTTTTTATGTTCAGAACCAGTTTTTATCCGAGTAAACCTTTAATATTCCGTCTTGTTCTTCCCCGAATCAAGAGGTTCACAGCTGTCCTGATAGACCACGTATGGTAGCGAAACCTGACAGATTCTACAAACAGTGTAAAACTGATCTTTTAAAAGTATTCGTAATGTTGTTTCTGGATTCGAGTACTGCATCAGTGAAACTCGCGGAGAATACACTGAATTACTGACTGCCGGGTACATCAATAGTCTAACCCACGTGGAGACTGCAGAATGGGTTTTGATACCGACCTCTACAATGTTATTAATTACTTTTGGGATAACGTAAACAATACTAGTCGGCTACGGCTGATACTGACGATCAGCGTCAGATACCAGTGTTATTTCCCGACTATGAGTTACAGGGTTCCCAGTGCGTGCTTGCCCAGTTCTCTCCCAGTTGGTAAATGTTCCAAGCGGACCGTCTAACCATGACCAAACTTGTGTAACGTCTGAAGTGGTTTGTTTTGCTTACTTGACCTAGGTTGACTAAACGGTACATACTTGCCGGCAACTCGGGTAACTGACCATGCAGCCGGATGAGGGGTAAAAATGTGTAATACGCGATACGGATCCAGGTGACTTCACAAGGATATGATCGCGTATTACCAATGTCTCTCGATGACAGTCAAGCTAGGGAGTTGCACTGCTATCCTCAGATTTACGACCGTGACGAAACAATATGACACACACACACACAAACAAACCAAGTTCCCATTATTCCAAAAATTGGCATCTTACATTACCTATCCCATTGAGCTCCTCCATTTTGTTGGAAAATGGGGCGGTATTGATATGCGCACATTTAGCACAAGGCATCACAGTACATTCATCCTGTTAGCCCACCCTAAAGAACCGTGAGTTCTGTGGATATTCTCTTATGGAAAAATGTTCAAGTGCGATCATCCCTTAGCCTGTGCCGCCGCATTTAGTCAAGATGGCAGTAGGGCTTCAACTGTTTTTATAAGGTTGTCAAATTGAGTGTTCAAAGCAGTACAATATTCGAATTTGTGTCTGATGGGCGGCCCAACGAACTGTCCGATCGGTAATGCCACCGCCTAGCAAATGTGTGCGAAGCAAGGACACCTCCCAAACGCCTGAAATGCCCGCATTTCAAATATATATATAATTCATTGCCCACAAGGACTTCCACATATGGATGTACAACAAGAGGAAGCAAGAAATTCACGTTTCATTCTTACTACAACTGGGGTGATGCTTCCAACTGCGTACCTTTAGTTACGGTAACGAAACGTGCTCGTCTTTTATGATGCTTTCATCAATAACCAAAAATTTTCATCTGTTTCATTAAGACAAAAAAAATCATAGGTAGTAAACAACAAAGAAATGATGCAAAATCACCACCATCTTCATATTTTTCGTATCAGTTGACTGGCAGAAAAATAACGCGGAGTTTGGGACTAAGAAATAACCAATGGAAAATAAACACTATTTCCGACTGTGTAAAAGTTAGGCGCAAACCAAGAATTCGTAATCATATTTCTCCCATTGATCCTGGCAGCTAGTTAGGTGAATTCACACAGACAGATTCGATATTCAATCGTGATGCCCGGTAACGTAATCTGTACAAATGTGCATGAACACGCAATCTCTTTCTATTGAAAATGGTTCTAGCTGACTTACGACAATAGCAGCAAACGAAACAGGCGTTGTGATAGAGGTAGCCCATTGCGTGGCATGCATCATTTAAATTGTTAATCCGCAGGCCACATTCAGCACAAGGCCCTAGGGCACGGGCTGCTAATCCTGGTGACACTGCTGGTGTTGCGTTCGCGTCTGATTCTGGATTTTGACCATCTATCGTGAGTTGCGACAGGGTGAGATTGGGTAGCTTTTCTGTATTCTTTTTAGGTAAGCTGTCTGTTATAGCTGTTGATACTGAAGAAGTGGACAAAGGTTTTTTGTCTTCACCACCCCTTGACTGGAGCGTTGCAGTCGACGTATTGATCCGTTGGTTCATTATTCTGATGGAGTCCGGAGAGATAATTCGAATAACTTCGGCATGAAACGCCTGGTTAGTCGAATATTCTGTCCTCCTGCCATCACCCGGATTTCACTCCGGTCGAGCGAACGTTGGTTTCTAGGGCTTTGCCCAGCGTGTGCTGGCGATGGAAACGTTGGTCGTCTGTCTAGCTGGAATGTGCGACCTTCATACATAAATAACCAATAGGGTGATCGATGCACACGTTTCGCGCATATCGCCACTCCCTGATTGGTACACAGAGTGGAATGCCTTGTAAATCGATCGGTCTGACATTGATCCATTATGTAACGTGTGCGCTTGGCGTGTGTGCGCGCGTCAGTCCTGTGGTTCGCTACATTCCAGCGTCGGATTGTTGAACTCTGGTGATGCTTCCATGAAACTGTCAAATCACTTTTAACAGAAAATTAGAAAGTAGTATTGGCCACTCACATGTACACTGGTGTGAGTGAATGCAAGTGTGCAGCGTGCATAAGCGATTCCAGTACCGTAGACTCTTCAGCCAGGATGTGCAACTTAATGGCCAATTGGATTTAAGGAAATTTACTAAGTATTCTTCAAAGTAGACATTTACAACCACCCACTCAACTTCTGTCAAATCTGAGAAAGGTTAACAGAAGTCCAAATGATCCGATAAGCATTTAAACTTTCCAAGCTTTCAAAACAGGTTATCTTCTTAAAAACGACTTACATGTTCTGGTCTTAACAGTGCCCCTGCCATGAAGAAACACTCACGGTAATTAAAATCTTTATGAGGTGCGAAATGTTTCGCACGAAATATTACTAAGACCACTCAAATGTTCTCAATGTGTTGGCTAATTTTTAAGCTACAAACGTAGTCTTCAGCAGACCAAGCATGTTTCGCAAAGTATCGTATAAATGATATACAGATTGGGAATAACACAACGTTTCGAGCAAGTTGTAATACTCTACGTTTCAACCACCTCGGGTGGCCTTCCTCAGGAGTGTTGTAATCGATTACAACACTCCTGAGGAAGGCCACCCGAGGTGGTTGAAACGTAGAGTATTACAACTTGCTCGAAACGTTGTGTTATTCCCAATCTGTATATCAATAACATGTTAAACACGACGCCCAAACTATTCAACTTCATTCGTACTACATTTGGTGCGGATATCTTACAACTGATTAAGTATCGTATAAATGTTTACACGGGTAAAGCAAAAGTGAAGCAATGGTAGATATAAAGAGCAAAAATAGCAACAAAAGTTGAGGTGAACACTTTCGAAGGTGACACTCTGTGTCGACGTCCAAACTAGTTATGAAAAACTGGATTTTTGTCTTTTTTTACAAACGATATAGACCTTATTTGCACGCTGACTATCGAGGAAATTAAAAATCCATTGTCGCTGTTATGTTATTCTCGAGACGGTGCGCTTTTCAGCTCCTTCGTTCGTCAAAACTTCGCCTGTTTTTTTCGCAACTTTTGTGTCTGTGCCTCATATGTTCTTTGTGCGATCCAAGTCATGACTTTGTGCCAGCCATTCCAGATTTTTTGCATTCTTGCATATGTTACACATGCTGAAACACAGTTTTCATTGTGTATCAGAATGGCAGAAAAATGTGCTTGAAGTGGGGGGTTAGTAGGCAGTGTACTTCCTCGTGTTATGTTGTACTTTAAGATACTAACAATGATTCTGATGGGACAGCAGTAGTAAACATAAGACCATACTTAATTTTGGTGGTACTTGCAAATCAGCTACCCATCTCACCACTTCGCACCCAGGTCCATCGACTCCCATCAAATTCTAATGTCCCCCTCAAGAACACCCGTCTACGCATCAGTGACCTGTGGTGGAGAAAGGCCTCTTCGTTTGCTAGGAATCGTTGAAAGCAGATGTATTTGATCAAATTGGAAGTACCAGCTATGATCTAACAAACTTATGCTCTTTCAGGGGGCTGCAAAACCGAAATGCTACAATAATTTTTCGGCTACGGGAACAGGCAACATTCGGACGATGTTCAAACTTACAAGGATAATTCCAAGTTGAACCACTCACGTTCGAGCGCAATTTCCGCAGTCAGTTAGTACTTCCAGGCAGCCTCCACCGGAGAAAAGCGTTAGGCTGGAGTTTCGCTCTCATTGAAACTCACTTTCACTTTAAGTCCTTGTCGCAATCTCGATTTGGACTGCGATCACATTTTTGTGAGTAGTGTACTATATATAACTTGTCAGTAATCAAAATACCACTCAACAAGCTTAAACATTTTGTAGCGACGTTATTTGTTTATTGCTAACTGTGTTAAAGCTACGATTGCCATTTGTACTCCCTTTGTTTCCAACTTTTTCACGCGCTTGAACGTTTGTTTGAACGAGTATGGTTACCGAAAAGTACCCAGCGCACGCGAACTTACGGATCCGCTGCGTGCTCGCTTGTCATTCCGCTGAAATTAACGTTTCTTCTTGTCATTCGCTCGCTCTCACTTCGATTTCGTGTATCGGCAATACACTACTTGTTGGCTCGTTGTGTTATTCGTAACCGGCGGCTTTGGTCCGATTGACCCTAAACTTTCAGCGATATCGACTTGGCACTAAGTACTAGTAGTGGAGGCATCTACTGAAATAGCGGGACAAGTACTGCATCACTTTCAGCGTGATCAGGCATTCAGAGCTCTATTCACGAGCGAACACGATCAAGTGTTTGTACGTGACAACTCGGAAACATATTGATAAAGCAGAGCAGATAGACGCTGTGCACCCATTATTCTCCTTCTGCAGTGAACCGCTTGATTACAGCACTGCAGAGCTACCGGTTGACAAGTTCCTACATTTGGTTAACCACTTTCAGCGCCAACAATTAACGCGACCAACAACAGCGCTGAAATGGATTAAACTGCAGCTGGTACGAAGATTTTAGCACACAGGTACCCAACCAACATGAAGCGGTTTGTCCCGTCTGCTCATTCACACCAAGGTCGACTGTAGCAAAAATGGACCTGTAGCAGCGCTGTGAGCCAAGAACGAGGATGGCACTAGGGTTGTGCATCTAGGACACCAATACATGCGTCATGCGCTTCAAAACTCCAACAAAACCACTTATTTGAATACAACATTTGTCAGAGAACTTCACAGTTTCAGTGTTTGCCAATGCGCAGTTTGCGTACGTACCAACGTACGTACCCGACGTTTCTACTTCTATTTTCCCCACGATTACTTCAGTGTCCAAAAACACATTCCTGTTTCATTAGTGAATAGCAGTACAGTAGGTAGTGTAGTGTGATGGCTCACCCCTACCAGACCAGTTTACTAGGAACACCCAGCAGTGTTTCCACAGGCCTAGAGAACGCAATCCGTCGATTACTCTGGATGTTTCAGCCCTGCTCTCGCCTGTCAAGTTCGTCATCTGCCCGCCACGCAGATCGTTGCAATTCGGTCACTTTAGACAGGGCATACCCGATTCATCCAGCCGCTCGGACGACCGCTATGGATACCTGTGCTAATCCGAGTAGATCGCTCGTGTACTCACAGACAGAAGACCGGTTGGCCAGATGTGCCATCCATGTGCGGTCTACGCCCTACGAACACAACCACGAGCTCAGTGATCACCGTGTTAGCCCACATCCCCGTCAGATTGGCAACTGGGTCAGTCGACCTAACTCTGTTTGCTACCTGAACACACCGGACCTGCGTCCGCTCACCCTGTAAGGGCCGACGAATCAACGCGTTTGTCAGTCTATGATGTGTACCCACCGTCTCCGTAGTATGGACCCGGATGCAGAATCTACAATCCAAACCGAAGTGCTCGGCCAAAAACAGGCATTCTAACCGAATCCGGTTAACAAACGGTATCAACACACTGCCATAACCACGACCAGACTAACTGACACGGAGGTGTAGGCGCATTCCAAATCAACTCGCCCGACCCGATCGTCCCAAGGCGGCGGCCAATGTGGTCCAACATCCATGACACCTGAGTGCTGACAGACGCCTCTGTAAACGTTTCGGCGTCCGAACGGCAACGCTAGGCTGGGTACTGGCATGACCGGCAGGGTGCAAATGGACAAAGTAGCAAACCGATATTTCCTTAACGGATTGTGCCATCTCGATAACTACTCACCAAACGATGGATAACACATGCGTACATTCACGGACGACACAGGTTGACAAAACTCACTAGAAGGTTGATCGAGGTCTAACATAACCTGGGGCGTCTCATACTGTAGTTTTACATTTACCGCGTCATTTGTGCAATCGGTCGTGACGTATCATAGACACGCCACTAAAACGATGAACGTAATCAGTCAGCAGACAGACGGATACACATGTACACTCAAACACGGTCGGCGGCGTCCGATTCGGATTAGCTTGTCACAGTGGCCGAANCCTTGGTTAGTCGATCAGCCAGGAAAATCACTAACGCGCAACCAAACAATTCCAATACTGCAAACGGTCAAAATCGATAGTGAAGTAGTTGGAATACGCGACAAACCAAGAATGTCTCTACAACTGGATTCTTACCGTGTTGTCAGTAACTTTTCAGTGTTCATGGATCTTGCTCTATGTTCCTAACAATATGCCACATTTAATGTGACTGTAAACACTCAAAAACGTTAGAAACTATCAGATTAACTGTAAAAGTTTTCACACGCAATTGGTAGACAATTGCGTACGTTGCAAGTAGTCCGGGAAGGTGCGGTTTACACAAAACGTAAATGGGCAAACGGGAAACAGTGCACGAAAAAACAGTGGACAAGCGTTTGGAAATTAGTACTACCTTGGTTAGTCGATCAGCCAGGAAAATCACTAACGCGCAACCAAACAATTCCAATACTGCAAACGGTCAAAATCGATAGTGAAGTAGTTGGAATACGCGACAAACCAAGAATGTCTCTACAACTGGATTCTTACCGTGTTGTCAGTAACTTTTCAGTGTTCATGGATCTTGCTCTATGTTCCTAACAATATGCCACATTTAATGTGACTGTAAACACTCAAAAACGTTAGAAACTATCAGATTAACTGTAAAAGTTTTCACACGCAATTGGTAGACAATTGCGTACGTTGCAAGTAGTCCGGGAAGGTGCGGTTTACACAAAACGTAAATGGGCAAACGGGAAACAGTGCACGAAAAAACAGTGGACAAGCGTTTGGAAATTAGTACTACCTTGGTTAGTCGATCAGCCAGGAAAATCACTAACGCGCAACCAAACAATTCCAATACTGCAAACGGTCAAAATCGATAGTGAAGTAGTTGGAATACGCGACAAACCAAGAATGTCTCTACAACTGGATTCTTACCGTGTTGTCAGTAACTTTTCAGTGTTCATGGATCTTGCTCTATGTTCCTAACAATATGCCACATTTAATGTGACTGTAAACACTCAAAAACGTTAGAAACTATCAGATTAACTGTAAAAGTTTTCACACGCAATTGGTAGACAATTGCGTACGTTGCAAGTAGTCCGGGAAGGTGCGGTTTACACAAAACGTAAATGGGCAAACGGGAAACAGTGCACGAAAAAACAGTGGACAAGCGTTTGGAAATTAGTACTACCTTGGTTAGTCGATCAGCCAGGAAAATCACTAACGCGCAACCAAACAATTCCAATACTGCAAACGGTCAAAATCGATAGTGAAGTAGTTGGAATACGCGACAAACCAAGAATGTCTCTACAACTGGATTCTTACCGTGTTGTCAGTAACTTTTCAGTGTTCATGGATCTTGCTCTATGTTCCTAACAATATGCCACATTTAATGTGACTGTAAACACTCAAAAACGTTAGAAACTATCAGATTAACTGTAAAAGTTTTCACACGCAATTGGTAGACAATTGCGTACGTTGCAAGTAGTCCGGGAAGGTGCGGTTTACACAAAACGTAAATGGGCAAACGGGAAACAGTGCACGAAAAAACAGTGGACAAGCGTTTGGAAATTAGTACTACCTTGGTTAGTCGATCAGCCAGGAAAATCACTAACGCGCAACCAAACAATTCCAATACTGCAAACGGTCAAAATCGATAGTGAAGTAGTTGGAATACGCGACAAACCAAGAATGTCTCTACAACTGGATTCTTACCGTGTTGTCAGTAACTTTTCAGTGTTCATGGATCTTGCTCTATGTTCCTAACAATATGCCACATTTAATGTGACTGTAAACACTCAAAAACGTTAGAAACTATCAGATTAACTGTAAAAGTTTTCACACGCAATTGGTAGACAATTGCGTACGTTGCAAGTAGTCCGGGAAGGTGCGGTTTACACAAAACGTAAATGGGCAAACGGGAAACAGTGCACGAAAAAACAGTGGACAAGCGTTTGGAAATTAGTACTACCTTGGTTAGTCGATCAGCCAGGAAAATCACTAACGCGCAACCAAACAATTCCAATACTGCAAACGGTCAAAATCGATAGTGAAGTAGTTGGAATACGCGACAAACCAAGAATGTCTCTACAACTGGATTCTTACCGTGTTGTCAGTAACTTTTCAGTGTTCATGGATCTTGCTCTATGTTCCTAACAATATGCCACATTTAATGTGACTGTAAACACTCAAAAACGTTAGAAACTATCAGATTAACTGTAAAAGTTTTCACACGCAATTGGTAGACAATTGCGTACGTTGCAAGTAGTCCGGGAAGGTGCGGTTTACACAAAACGTAAATGGGCAAACGGGAAACAGTGCACGAAAAAACAGTGGACAAGCGTTTGGAAATTAGTACTACCTTGGTTAGTCGATCAGCCAGGAAAATCACTAACGCGCAACCAAACAATTCCAATACTGCAAACGGTCAAAATCGATAGTGAAGTAGTTGGAATACGCGACAAACCAAGAATGTCTCTACAACTGGATTCTTACCGTGTTGTCAGTAACTTTTCAGTGTTCATGGATCTTGCTCTATGTTCCTAACAATATGCCACATTTAATGTGACTGTAAACACTCAAAAACGTTAGAAACTATCAGATTAACTGTAAAAGTTTTCACACGCAATTGGTAGACAATTGCGTACGTTGCAAGTAGTCCGGGAAGGTGCGGTTTACACAAAACGTAAATGGGCAAACGGGAAACAGTGCACGAAAAAACAGTGGACAAGCGTTTGGAAATTAGTACTACCTTGGTTAGTCGATCAGCCAGGAAAATCACTAACGCGCAACCAAACAATTCCAATACTGCAAACGGTCAAAATCGATAGTGAAGTAGTTGGAATACGCGACAAACCAAGAATGTCTCTACAACTGGATTCTTACCGTGTTGTCAGTAACTTTTCAGTGTTCATGGATCTTGCTCTATGTTCCTAACAATATGCCACATTTAATGTGACTGTAAACACTCAAAAACGTTAGAAACTATCAGATTAACTGTAAAAGTTTTCACACGCAATTGGTAGACAATTGCGTACGTTGCAAGTAGTCCGGGAAGGTGCGGTTTACACAAAACGTAAATGGGCAAACGGGAAACAGTGCACGAAAAAACAGTGGACAAGCGTTTGGAAATTAGTACTACCTTGGTTAGTCGATCAGCCAGGAAAATCACTAACGCGCAACCAAACAATTCCAATACTGCAAACGGTCAAAATCGATAGTGAAGTAGTTGGAATACGCGACAAACCAAGAATGTCTCTACAACTGGATTCTTACCGTGTTGTCAGTAACTTTTCAGTGTTCATGGATCTTGCTCTATGTTCCTAACAATATGCCACATTTAATGTGACTGTAAACACTCAAAAACGTTAGAAACTATCAGATTAACTGTAAAAGTTTTCACACGCAATTGGTAGACAATTGCGTACGTTGCAAGTAGTCCGGGAAGGTGCGGTTTACGCAAAACGTAAATGGGCAAACGGGAAACAGTGCACGAAAAAACAGTGGACAAGCGTTTGGAAATTAGTACTACCTTGGTGTATTGAACTGTTATATGGACTAGACACGGTTTTAATTGCAAAGACACCACCTCAGCTCCCACATTCACAAGTGTTCAGTCCGTCAAACTCCCAAATTTAAGATAGAAGGTATGCAGAAAATGAAAGGAAATTGCCAGTCTACGGTTGGTCTGACCAGATTTCTGTAAGGAGCATCAAAAATTTACTATTTAAGTTCCCTCCTATCGAGAACAGAGATCACGAGAAACTAGATGACAACCATTTTAAGTGAAATGCAGTGAATGGGATGATTCATCAACAGAACACGTGTTTGTGCATACCATGAAATCTTGATATGTTGCTAACTTTACCATTTACGGTCCCCAAACCAACATAAGTGATCGGCGTTTTTCAGCACTGGGCATGCAGAAAGCACCAAAGGACGCAACTTTCACCACAATTCCTTTGAGATGACATAAATATTCACCATAGATTTTTTACAGATTCTCACCTTAACACATACCACGTTAAACCTAGACAGAGACGGACAAGCAAAGCTAATACAGTCGAACCCGCTTGCAACGGAGCCGCCAAATCTGACAGAAACACTCGTTACAATCTGTATTTGTTCCAGAACACCGTCTATCCCATGCGTATGGTGGGTATGTTCGAAGGAACTCGTTAAAGTCCAGCCAGTAAAGGCTACCCAGAGTCCGAATACCGCTTCTCTAAAGATTGTAATATGGAAAAAATGTACCTGGCTCACAAACTAGCGTAAAGTGATATTCCTTCGAGTGAGAAGCACCATTACTTCACCGGTTTACACGGGTTTTAACCTGGGAATCGGAAAGTCATCTGGTGTTTGGGGATGTCGTTCTTTGAACCACTCAATTCAATCTGAAATCAAAGTCATCTGATTCAAACTCTGTTTTGAATCTGGTTTCTACTCAGGATCAGATTCCGTCTATAATTAATTCTGGTAAATAACCGAATGTAATTTGCAACCATGAAAGTTGGCGAACAATTATTTATGTAAGCGGTTTTGAAGGGAAGGTAGGAAACTAAATTGGGGATGAGTTGTACAAAGTTCATCAAGGCCTAAAGGTGGCTATTTTTCACCTGTTTTATTTATTGGCAACAAAGGAAAACGTAGTTTTAACCCTCAAAGTCTGAGTTCCGCGTGGAAAGGCGTAAACTGCCAAACGATGAATTCTGACAGTGGAACGCTTTCTTTAACTGAAGCATCTATAACAGGTAACTCTCTTTTTGTCAAGAGGTCGGCAGTTTGAATTATGTTTATTGAGCGGGTCTAAATTTATGCATTTAAACAGTAGCAGACTGTAAAGCAGTCCTCAGAAAGCACAGTAAATAAGAATTTAGAAATAGTACTACACCAGGCTCAGAAATAACTTACGCTGCATCGATAGCATTCCAGATGGAATTCTCGGTTCATTGCGGCGACACGCACGATTTCGTTTGAACCCTGAAGGCAGAGTGTGGTAAGGTACGAAACTCATCAGACATTCAAGAATGGTAGATCTTGTCAATTTATATACAACTATCGCATCAATTGTTGAGCTGTAAACTAACCTGTTCCGGCAAAATCACCAGTCCACAGACACTGCAGTGAGGTGCATAAACGAGATGATAATCTTGCAAGCAGTAGGTTAGGCCGTGTGCATCGATCGCGAACGGAACACCATCCAAGCACTTGCAGCAAACAGTGCAGGTGAAGCAACCCGGGTGATACGAATTGCCCAAAGCCTGCAAAATCTGGATGACAGTGTAAATTTTCAAACCAGCCGCTGTTTGAATTGTGTATAAGACATCTGAATAGTTCAGTGAACATTCTAAGTATAGAAAAAATTTGAGTCTGAGATATGGTCAATGAACCTCTGCGGTCCCACCAGCAGACCATAGGTTCACAGATTTCGAGGTTGGTTTGTCTGAGAAAGATGAATAAAAAATGCGTACACAAAACGAGCTGACCATAAAAAGTATGTTGCATAAAACAAGTTTCCTTTCGACTGTTCCTCACTGAACGAATTATAACACAATCATATGTCCACGTTGCTAAGGTAAGGACAGCGTCATTGAATGTTCAAAAGACGCAACGCAGATAATGGATTTTAAATGAACAAGCAATTATGCGATTGTCTAGTACAATCACCAGGAGAGGATTCTGACGTGATGCTTCCATCGAAGCCACACGCGGAAAGTGGGTGAGTCACGTGTCCGTTGCGAAAACAACAAGGAAAAATCAATCCGAAATTTGATAACGGGATTCGTAACACCTGCTGCACACGACAGTTGAGCAGGCTGCGTCTAAAACACCGTTCAGTATAACGGTTTCACGGCCTGCTAATTGCGGTCAAACATGTGTACCGTCAGACTTCTAAGTGAAAACCTAACGTCATTGTGATAAGTAATGTATTTAAGACGCATACTGCTTTCCGTACATATTCAAAAAAACGCTCTTAACATACATACTGATTCGCGGACCCCAATGAGTTTGAGATAAGCGGCAGGACAAGCTCGTGCTAAAGTTACAATCTGTCGTTTGATTCGTTTGATGGGCTCTACATATGTAGTCCTGAGTTAAGAATATCGTGTGAACACGTGTTGTCTTAACACCCGATGTAGCTCCATACCTCACACACACACACACACACACACACTGCACACAGTATACACACAGCTTGACTGCTGTCATGATTTTCCGATTTTTTACCTACAAGCCATAAAGGTCATTTTACTTACGGATGGTATGGTTTTACAAAAGACTGGCCTGAAGATGACAGGCCGAAAATGAGTGCGTTCGATGTGCTTTGATTTCCGATCAACTCTCTATGTACGTTTGAAAACCCAAGCTGCCCTTAAGGAATCAAGTCTTACAAGGTACATCGATTGCGAGGAACTGCCTTCTTTGGAATAAGGATTATCAAAGGATGTCCCTTTGGATTTTTCATAAAGACGTCTAAATCGTATCATATTATAAATGTGCTTGCAATAAGTGCTTGTGTAAGTCTGATAGTAAAGATACGAGAAGTGTTGCTACAGAAGAAGGTAAGAAAGTTCCAGAGGCCGCTATCTACAGATACCCAAGGTATGTATTTTCAACTACCTATAGTGCTACACCTGTCCTGTTGGTCACATACCCGTTTGGCTGACTTTTGCAATAACCTCCACAGAGATTTGAGGAACGTTTTGGAAAATATGTCGTGCACTTCCTTTTCGTTGGTCCAGCTGACATGTTTGTAAGGTCACGATCCGAACGAAAAGACCAAACTGATTCAATGCAAAATACTTCAATGTGTTCTCCATTTGCAAACTGATCCTAGGATCTCCGTTGTTAGAACCAAGAACTCTGATAACGTGCTCGTGAATCTGTTAAATTACCATTAAAACTAGGATTTTTTAAGGACTAACCATAGTTTTACTTCAAGTATGCAAGTCAACACCCATCGGTGGTTCACCCATTTAAAAGTCGGTTAAAAGTGGATACCGGGATGACTTCCGAATCATGTTTCTCATGACACTGGATACAATAGTCAGGTTTCGGTTATATCGACTAATATGAAAAACGGTAATTTTTTGAGCATATGTGGTCTTTCCGCGATCTACTTCAGATGGACGATAACGAATGACCGACTTGTCATACGGCTCATGCACTGACTTATTAATCCGTACGCAAATCCAAACAACTACAATGCACCTCTGAACTGTTTTTGTGAACCGCATACTAAAATATTTGCCTTAATGGAGACGTATGATTTTGATCAACAATATCAGCCCTTTTCCACGTAAGACCAGCCAGTATTACTCAGATACCTAGGTTAAACGGTCAATCGGCTGGCCCATAGGCCGATCATTATTACTTGCTAACCGTCCAAAAATGTTAGCACATTGCTTTTTAAAGTCACCTAACTTTACTGTCGTTCTCCATCAGCTGAAGCAACATTTTGAGACTCCAACGCGTTCCTTCTGAGTGGAGCCAAATTATCGAACATCGGCGTCCCTTGCACTTAGTAACGAGAGTATGGACCTTCGTTCTGTGCTGTTTCCCAAGCGCCAACACTTACCTTGTCTACTGGCAACTTGGATCTTAGTCACTACTTGATAAACACTTGTCACAACTCTAGTAGCATTGGGGCAATGAGCACTTGTCACTTACACACCTGATGCGGATCCCACTACAGCAGCGCCGTATTGTAAGACAAGAACGGAACCGATGAAGAAATTTGTCGATGTGAGCCAGTACCAAGAAATGGCGTGATAATTTCTGATTACCAAACTGCTTTACCTTGTGCAAACTGAAATTTGCAGACATTATGTATAGAGAGGCTGTAGTCATCTAAACGACAGTGATCGATTGTCATTCAGTTAACCGTGAGTTTTCACACACCCATTGCTTCCAAACGAATATGCCAATCTTCTAAGTTGGACTCAAATGAGCACTTTTTCCAACGCCACGTGTCTCGTATGCACAGGATCTCGTGCACGGACAAAAGAATGCTATGCATGTGCACGATGTGCACGGAGCGCGCCAGTCTTGCTAGTGGTGCTTGCGCTTAACTCGGTGACTGTCAGGTTTATTTTAAGACACATGTTTAAAGTAAGACTTCTTNTGTTGGTTTCTCCAATGAAGTAACCTTTGTGTCGTCCGCCTTCTTGAATCGCAACACTAGTGTACGTTCATTACCCCTGCCTTGCTTCTGACTCACGATACGATAAATATTTTGGGCATTGTCTTGATAAAAATCAGTCTTATTGGCCAGGAATCAATTTAACTAGTGATACTAGGTGTTGACAGGCTTCTTTCTCAAGCTAGCCTGACGACCACGGCGTGAGGGGTGTCACTGCACGAAGTTGATATTTCCTTGCAAGCTCGTAACGGTAGGCAAACTAAATCAGCCATAGTCGTCATGGCCGACGCCAACCGAGCTACACCACTTGCGTTATTGAGTCCTCTTGACGTCATCACCCAGTCTGACTCACTAAGTGGTACCCTGGCAACTCAGTCTAATATTTGGTTGACCTTACTTGGAGTTGGCATCTGAACTCAAGAAACTCAAAACGAGCTTGTCCGCTACACCATTCTTCTGATCAACAGTAATCAACAAACCGGACCAGAGCATCAGTCGGGGCAGTGTTGGGCTGGCCGTTGTACGCAAAAGATGACCACTTCGGAAGAATTATCAAGCCAATGCGCTATCTCAATTGAACACACCTAGTAAAAGATATCTTCAAAACAACCCCAAAATCGTATGCACAACAACGGGTATATTCTGTAATTTAAGATGCCTACTGCTTTCTGTACATATTCAAAAAACCGCTCTTAGCATACATACTGATTCGCGGACCCCAATGAGTTTGAGATAAGCGGCAGGACAAGCTCGTGCTAAAGTTACAATCTGTCGTTTGATTCGTTTGATGGGCTCTACATATGTAGTCCTGAGTTAAGAATATCGTGTGAACACGTGTTGTCTTAACACCCGATGTAGCTCCATACCTCACACACACACACACACACACACACACACACACACACTGCACACAGTATACACACAGCTTGACTGCTGTCATGATTTTCCGATTTTTTACCTACAAGCCATAAAGGTCATTTTACTTACGGATGGTATGGTTTTACAAAAGACTGGCCTGAAGATGACAGGCCGAAAATGAGTGCGTTCGATGTGCTTTGATTTCCGATCAACTCTCTATGTACGTTTGAAAACCCAAGCTGCCCTTAAGGAATCAAGTCTTACAAGGTACATCGATTGCGAGGAACTGCCTTCTTTGGAATAAGGATTATCAAAGGATGTCCCTTTGGATTTTTCATAAAGACGTCTAAATCGTATCATATTATAAATGTGCTTGCAATAAGTGCTTGTGTAAGTCTGATAGTAAAGATACGAGAAGTGTTGCTACAGAAGAAGGTAAGAAAGTTCCAGAGGCCGCTATCTACAGATACCCAAGGTATGTATTTTCAACTACCTATAGTGCTACACCTGTCCTGTTGGTCACATACCCGTTTGGCTGACTTTTGCAATAACCTCCACAGAGATTTGAGGAACGTTTTGGAAAATATGTCGTGCACTTCCTTTTCGTTGGTCCAGCTGACATGTTTGTAAGGTCACGATCCGAACGAAAAGACCAAACTGATTCAATGCAAAATACTTCAATGTGTTCTCCATTTGCAAACTGATCCTAGGATCTCCGTTGTTAGAACCAAGAACTCTGATAACGTGCTCGTGAATCTGTTAAATTACCATTAAAACTAGGATTTTTTAAGGACTAACCATAGTTTTACTTCAAGTATGCAAGTCAACACCCATCGGTGGTTCACCCATTTAAAAGTCGGTTAAAAGTGGATACCGGGATGACTTCCGAATCATGTTTCTCATGACACTGGATACAATAGTCAGGTTTCGGTTATATCGACTAATATGAAAAACGGTAATTTTTTGAGCATATGTGGTCTTTCCGCGATCTACTTCAGATGGACGATAACGAATGACCGACTTGTCATACGGCTCATGCACTGACTTATTAATCCGTACGCAAATCCAAACAACTACAATGCACCTCTGAACTGTTTTTGTGAACCGCATACTAAAATATTTGCCTTAATGGAGACGTATGATTTTGATCAACAATATCAGCCCTTTTCCACGTAAGACCAGCCAGTATTACTCAGATACCTAGGTTAAACGGTCAATCGGCTGGCCCATAGGCCGATCATTATTACTTGCTAACCGTCCAAAAATGTTAGCACATTGCTTTTTAAAGTCACCTAACTTTACTGTCGTTCTCCATCAGCTGAAGCAACATTTTGAGACTCCAACGCGTTCCTTCTGAGTGGAGCCAAATTATCGAACATCGGCGTCCCTTGCACTTAGTAACGAGAGTATGGACCTTCGTTCTGTGCTGTTTCCCAAGCGCCAACACTTACCTTGTCTACTGGCAACTTGGATCTTAGTCACTACTTGATAAACACTTGTCACAACTCTAGTAGCATTGGGGCAATGAGCACTTGTCACTTACACACCTGATGCGGATCCCACTACAGCAGCGCCGTATTGTAAGACAAGAACGGAACCGATGAAGAAATTTGTCGATGTGAGCCAGTACCAAGAAATGGCGTGATAATTTCTGATTACCAAACTGCTTTACCTTGTGCAAACTGAAATTTGCAGACATTATGTATAGAGAGGCTGTAGTCATCTAAACGACAGTGATCGATTGTCATTCAGTTAACCGTGAGTTTTCACACACCCATTGCTTCCAAACGAATATGCCAATCTTCTAAGTTGGACTCAAATGAGCACTTTTTCCAACGCCACGTGTCTCGTATGCACAGGATCTCGTGCACGGACAAAAGAATGCTATGCATGTGCACGATGTGCACGGAGCGCGCCAGTCTTGCTAGTGGTGCTTGCGCTTAACTCGGTGACTGTCAGGTTTATTTTAAGACACATGTTTAAAGTAAGACTTCTTAGATTGCATATATATATATATACCTCGACAACTGTCTCATTTATCAAGCGAGATTATACAGTAAGATACAAAAACAGTTCTACAGACATACGTTCACAGTCTCGCAAACAATTAGATCGACGGTGCATGGAGTGTGAACACACCACTTACTCGTTCCGAAATTAAATGTCCGCAAACCGAACATTTCTCTGCCGTCTGTTGAAATCCGCAATACTGGTAGAAGATGAAAAAGGATTTTATGGTAGTGTTTGTATTAAATACCAGATTACACAACCAAACTAATGTTTAACATATCATAAAAGTGGAACACTTGTCTGGACGATTCGCGAATTTTCTAATTGGCTGCACTTGAGAGGAAGTTTTTTTACTCCAGTCAACTAACAAGTAAATGAGGACCATCTGGATTTTGATAACTAGAGTCTTTTGGTGTCGTCACACACATGACACAGATGGCTCACACTGAGTTAAACCAAGTCCACTTGAAAACAATGTAGACGGTTTTGTTATCGGCCAATCAATTCAGAATAGTCCAGTTCACATAAGCGAATAAAAGATTTGACTTGAACTTTCAAAGTTTGGGTTACTTTATCCTTTTTCTAAATTAGTAAAACAGCACATGAGTACACAGATTTTTGTCCGCTCAGTAGTAGTATTGATGAATTCCGGTTCATCGTATAACCTAGTTGTTGATAGCAAAAAGAATCCAGAGTGTGCGTTAACAACGCTAGCCCCAATGTTGACATTGATACGCTCACATCCAACTACTGTTCTGATAAAGCGCACGGTCCCGTGTACAAACACTGAACAAGACAAGTCGATAAGCGTACCTTTGAAGATGCAGCGTTGTTGGTAGAATGGCTGCTCGTGGGGAAAAGCTCAATAAGGTCTGCCAAACGCATTTGATGGGAAGTCTTTTTGGAGGGCAGCCTAATAAAATGACTTAATTGGAAAGCAAACGTATATCGTTGGAACGCCGATGACATATATATATATATATATATATATATATATTGAGGATCCGGATGTCTTGCGACTTACTACCAAGGAGACCAAGAATGAAAGAGGGTCCATTGCAATAAACTGCGTACATTCAACTCAGAAAACGAACTAAACCAAAAAGCACAGAACTTGAAAATCTGGCAAATTAACAAAGACTACGAAACTTTGAAGAATAATATTAACAGCTACCGTCATTCCTAGAAAGTACGACCTACCTAAAATCTTCATATTTGTACTACCAAGTCGTCCAACCCTTGTAAAATTAATTCACAGTACAGTTTCTGCAAAAGTTCGGTAGGGTAGAAAATGAGTTTGTTATTAAGTACAGCCCATCTTATTGATATTCAGAAGACAAAACTGACAACAGTGCTCTGGGTAGTTACAAGAGGCAGTTCTTTAAATGCTCCAAACTTGAAGTTCTTCATTATTCGCACTAGGATTTTGGAAACCAGTGTTGTGTCAACATTCCAACGCTGTTACTTGGGCGTTGTATGGTAATGTGTAGAACATCGAGTGCTGCGATCAGTATTTGAAATCTTTTGGGCAATTCACCGGACGCGCGTTGGTAAACTTGTCAATTAATCTACTGGCAGTCGATGACTTCATCGTTTCACAGTCAGTACTATTGCAGTTTGAATGGCCCTGCTTTTTGTTTAACGATACATTAGAGTTCTGTAAAAACACAAGACGGTAGCCAGTTTTCTGCTGTCAAGTGTTCACATATCAACAGTGATGTCCTCAGTTGACTGTGCTATGTGATGGTCACTCCACAGTCATCACACCTGATTTGCCAGTCACGGGCACGACAGCCACTGAGGTTGTTTACTCATGCTCGAGGCATCCGTCCATAGATTGTTTGCATTGCCGGAACAGTGTAATGACAATGCGTCTGTCGCATTCCAACCGCGCTGACGTACGCTGACAGTCAGTGGTTTATATGACACCGTCGACGTGCGTGTGCGTTACGTGGATATTTCATCTGCATGAATTCCGAACGTCTTGTATGCATAAGGCAGCAGTTCCTCTTAAGTGCGAACTCAGCGGTATTAATTCTAAGAAGTTAGTCCTGCAAACAGCTGTTTTCGGTCATTCTCACCAGGCCTTCAAAATTTCGCGAGGATCGTACGAATTACACGTGAAGAGCAGAACAAGTCCAATGTGGGAACGACATTGGAGTATGGTGAAATCGCTTGTGAATAGATAAATGTCATGTTTGTCTGTCATGAAACACTAATTCGACATTGTTTGGTGGTCAACAACTGCCCGGATTTCGAACGGCTTGCGACTAACTGGTCAAAAGGAATGGACGGTTTGTACAAGTTCATTTTCGGCAAACAGACGTGAGGTGTAGAGATTGACGACAAAAGTCTCAGTCACTGGTCAAATCGACAACGATATTTCCATGGACAAAACCGAAAAATGTTCAGTATTAGGTATACCAACCACTATTTTCAAAGCATGAGCACCTAGTAGGATAAGATATATTCAAGAAACCCTAAAAGCTGCTTTATGAAACTTGGGAGGTGAATAATCAGCGTATGCATAACAACGGGTATATTCCGTACACTCTAAGACAAAATGATGGACAAGGTGATTTCTAGCATTCAGGCAGCGTAGGACATACATTGCACTGCGCACCCTAGTAATCCGAACAATTAGTCAGAGCCAGTTTGCACAGACTAGCCAGCTCAGACCCGATACTAAAAAGGGAATGGTTTTGACAGTCGACTAGTTGCCTATTTATATATAAGCACACGGTTCACGATGTCGATTGGGCTGTAGTGTCATTGTAAGGGTGGTCAACTATTGTAGAAAGACGATATAGCGCGAGATGTTAGCAGTTCATCCACTATTTCCAGTCGTGAACGTAAAACAGTCGATTATTTAAAGTATGTGAGTAGCTTGGTTGTTCTTATTCGTCCAGACAAATAAAGGAAAATCTCACGCATTAGTTTAATCAGGGCCAACTACCAAAAAGTAGGAAGTACCAAATCAATTTGTGGTTGCTCTGAACAGAGTATTCTTCGTTCACTGAGAAGATGTGGGTTTACGGTTGTGACCCCATCGTTTCACCGTTCATCGCTTGCAAACAGCATCGTTCGGCGTGACGAACGAAGCTGGTGCAATGGTCTCCAGTGACGTCGCACACAGCAGAAATGACTACTCTTTCCAGAGCCCGTATTCTCCACTCCTGATGACTTTGCACACCCTGAGGATCTCCGTTCATTATTGTCTCGTGTTACATCTGCAGTTGCCTTTCAACTCTTGCTTTCACCATACGCCAGACATTCTCAATTGGATTCAACATTGGTGAATAGGGTGCCAGTCGTAAGATTTGTCCTCCATTGTACAACTCCTCAGCAAACACACTTTCCAAATCGGTGTGACACGGTGCGTTGTCGCATATCAGCACAATGTCTGACATGGGTGTACTGATCCTCATCTGATCTAACAGGGTTCGCAACCAGCCCTTGCAGTCGCTGCTGTTGTATGGTCCCTGTCTCGCCGTATAGCCTACTGTCGAGCTTGATGTCATAGCTGCAATCAAATGAAGATTACGACCTCGGCTGTTTGTTACAGAGACGCATACTCTCGTTCCTTTTAATGAACTTCTCACTGACCTCGTACAGAACAAACTGAAGTTTGCCTCATCTATCCATTTCTATTTGCATAACACTCCATCAGTCGATATGCAAACAGTCGCCGTAACTCCAAATTCTCATCCGAATTCATACCAATGGGTACTTGGCGCAGTTGCTTGACATTTATGCACCGGCCATCCAAGTACCGACTGATCGTTGTGATCGATATCTCCTTCTCAAACTCAGTCTTTGCGCGTAATCTCAAAAATTGCAGTGTAATCGTTGGGTGCACGGAAATTCACTCCAACAACATGTCGATCTCTGTTTCTGTCAAAATCTTGCTTCTGTGTCGTTTGCGAGACTGAGCTTCATAAGTGATGCAACCCACAGTAGGCCACTTGTTAGCGGTATTACACTTGAATCCGTTCAGAAGGGTAACCGTGCGCCAGTCATCGCCCCTTTCAAATGCTTCGATAATACGTCCGCGTGTTTCGGAACTGGTGCGAGTGCACTTGCGTCCACCAGCCATGTATGCGAGTGAACCAATGAACGTGTGCTCACAAACTGGTTCACTCTCACATTACACCTCGAAGTCTACCGCGACCCTGAAGCTCACGCCTATTGGACAGGAGATTTTACAGACACTCCTAACCACTCGCAACCCTTTATCTGTCAAAGGAACCAATACGGCCTGCGGTTTGATGAATTATTAGGAACAGGGTCAGATAATCTGTACTCCACTCTGACCGCTAACCCCGTTCTCATCAAGCAAGTCCGTTGACACCCCTCGAATAACCCAAACCACTTCCTCGATCAAAGTAGCCAATGCGAAGTGCTCTAATTAAGATTGGTCGTCCCTTACGGTTAGTTGGGCCAATCGCGTTTTTTCTGAGGTGGAAATTCTAATGCACCAAATTGATTTGCTTTAGCATGTAATGGAAAATCTTGTGCCTAATATGAAAACAGATATGGAAAAATGTATAAACAATAATCGATAGGTCGCCAAACGCGTATTGTTTTGTTCTTTTATTGGCTGTACGGCCGGGCATATATTGCCTATAAGTTTGCGATCTCACTGCCCCGTGTGACAGGCGATGACATGATGCGAGTCCAGGTTAAAGTACGTCTCGACGACTGTTTTGCAGACTGTGTTTGCTCGCATTGCCGTTCTGGCAGTATGCTTGGATACTTGTTCGGAGTTTAGTTAGTTGGTTGAGTCCACGACAGTGTACATTTGGCTGAATATGGCCAGTGTGAAGCTATACACGACTGTAGGTGCACATAACAAATATCACACAGGTGTACAGTATGCAAAGTAGAATGGATGACGATCGGTCCTGAATTATTTGAAAGCTTAGTTGCCTGGCAGACAATCCTGATCAATTCATGGGTTGTTTTGCAGCTTTGTTTGTCATACTGACTGAATAAAATGTCGATCTGGTACGCAAATCGAAGATTATGAAACATTCACTGGGTGCGGAAACGCTGCCGGGTTCTTGAAATTTTACTCCACTTAGTAAAACTGTAAGTTGGAAACCTGTTGAAATGTGTGAAGATCTCTCAAGAATGAACGACAGAAGCTCTGGTGATTCTTTACATGAGTTTCATCATATCCAGTTAAGGACAGACTCGGTTGTTGTTAGCCTGGCACCCGTAGATGTGTGGGCCATTTGTCTGCCACGCCGCACGCGTTCCTCAGCTCACTGATAACTCCAGCTTCTGGCTTTATGACATGCATGTTCTCCTTGACCTCATCAGTCATTTAGTAATGCCTGTTGGATGAGATTTACTCACTCTACTTGAGTAGGTGATAGAACCATACTTGCATGAAATGGAATTTTGTTTGAAGGTGGGTCTCCAGAATTGGCACAACCGCGTGTTCTGCTCTTGGTGCTCACAACAGCATTGGGATTGTAAAATGCACCCCGGTCAGAAATAAAACTTCGACCTAAAATGTTGAGGAATTAAGAACACCCACATTAACTTAGAACGTGAGGGTAGGTGAAAGAACAATCTCATGTGAAGACAGCTAGAAAACAGGAAGAATGTCGTGGCATGGAGAAGCTGACGATATAATAAAACGTCCAGCATCCGATTTGCATGTACCTCTCCGAATAAAATGAGCAAGCTATTCAAATGGCCAACTCATGGGCTGGATGAAAGGTTTTGCAGGGGGATTTGAATGGTCGGCTTGCTATCCCACTCATATTTCTGAAAGAACTGCCGAAAGAAAAACGATAATATCTGGATAATGGATGAGGAAATTCGGACGTTTTAAAGAGGGCTAAATGGTGAAATCAAACACACCGGTACGGTAGCAAAAGTATATTTCAGTGCACGACAAACCTCGTTAGAACCGTAAGCGTTAACAGTAGAAACGTTGTTGAGATCGTGGAAAACTAAGCTGTAGAGTCTCCGTATATACCGTAGTGAAAGATTTCCAGATGTGATAATGGTTCCTTCTGAAATGGATACGAAATGTGACCAATCAGGACGCGCCTCGAGCCTTGGCACGTGTGTGGGGCACACAGGCTGCCCTGAAATGTATATACCAACGCCCATGCAATAAGTGTTAAAACTGGCTGGCCACTCCTCCACAGGGCTTTCACGCCTCACCGCCCCTTGCACTTTGCGGCTAATACTGACTGGAGGCTCACACCGTACTTCGCCTGAACACGGCAGTAATCGAGATTCCAAGTCAATATGGACTTCCAAACTGTTGGTTAGGTAGAAAAGGTAGTAGAAAAAGATGAGTGGTTCCAAGGAAGGACCGAAGATCAGCTCATCATCTCGGCATTAAGTTAGAGATAGAGGTCGAGTATCAAACTTGATCGGGAATGGGTAGTTATTCGAGAATTTTTATGAATTGAACATCAGACACGACGGAATGCAGTCCTTGTGTTCCAGAAGACTTTTCAGCCAACCCCTTTTGAAAAAGAACACGGCTCCAGTTACAGACCCAACAGCAGCCGAAATATAGACTCCGTGCGTGTGTCCATGACGTAACCCTGTTTGCCGATGCGCCATTTACCTCATTATTGTGAGTCAAGAACGCGGACGGCGCAAAGGTTATTCATTCGGAAAATCAGCACATGCGGTATGCGCTTCAATACGACCACAAGTACACTCATTTGCACATAAAACTGATCCACGAACGTCACAGCTGCAACCGTTGCCAGTGCCTAGTCCCCGTATACATTGATGACCATTTCATACCCAACTGCACCCATTGTTTCTTCTTGCATTCCCCAAGGTTACTTCAGTATTCAGACACATGCTCACGTCTCACTAGTGAGCGACGGTGTGAGTAGTATAGTGCGATCGCTCGTACTTACTTACTGGACTACTGTATACAAGCGCTCAGCTATATTCTTTTATGCACAGAAGACACACTGCCAGGTCGTCTTGAGGGAAGACGGTGGGTGACCTTTTAGCTCCGCTAGACGGCCACACTACAACGACTTCTTATCAACTTACAATAGGAAAAAACACCAAACTTACTCAATGACCTTCTAATCACCAGTAAGTGCTAGGATAATTTTGATAACTTTCAAGTGAATATCGCTCAAGAAGAATGGAAGATTCCGCATTTTCATACACTTTTCAATCAACCCCCTCCAAAAAGGAGCATGCACTGTAGCTTCACTCTTGACACGGGTACGCATTGCTGACGAGAAACAAGAAACGATAATTGTTTGAGTGGCAATTTTCAGAAAAGTACATCAATACATTGTACAAATGCGTCGTACATCTGAAAAGCGTTTTTTCTAATCACACTAATTTGGTTGTACTGACAGGAAAAGAGGCCACACATTGTTCGAATTAATTAGGTAAACCTGCCCTTGGTAAAGTTCAAGCCAATGCCCGTCAGACGCATCTGCGCACACTACCTAGAAATCCGTTTAACGTGGACGAATTTGTGTTGGCTATCATCTATTGCGACCTAAGGGCGCAAGGATGAGGCAACGGTTAATCGTTGAAAAACCGACAAACGCGATATGCGTTTGAACACGACAACAAACTGTAGTCGATCTAAACTCAGATGTAAATAGAAAGTCGAAATCTGATGAAAAGGAAAACAAATAACTCACAATAGTTCGTGCAAGCACGTTGGTTTAGTGTTCCACTACACCAAATGAGGATTCTCATTGATACCACTTGTCGTGTGTACCCCAGATAGTCTCGATGTCACGACCGAGATAATTCCATCGACAGATAAATAAATTTGCCGAACTAAACGGTTGATTCCGCCGAATTCTAACTCTTCCAATGATTTGTACGCCACCGACCCTGAACACGAACAGTAAGCAGAACTCGCGAACTCGGAAGTGTTATTTTTAAATTATTGATTACTCTGTGTATCGATCAACCTCGTTCAAACATCATGTGTACATGCGAGGTTGAAGAAGATGAAAAGGCATGAATAACAATAAAAATCATGAAGAAGAAAATAGTGTACAAGACGCTACA
>QNGE01002155.1:102092-125697 GCA_008508345.1 Paragonimus westermani
TTTTTTCTAATCACACTAATTTGGTTGTACTGACAGGAAAAGAGGCCACACATTGTTCGAATTAATTAGGTAAACCTGCCCTTGGTAAAGTTCAAGCCAATGCCCGTCAGACGCATCTGCGCACACTACCTAGAAATCCGTTTAACGTGGACGAATTTGTGTTGGCTATCATCTATTGCGACCTAAGGGCGCAAGGATGAGGCAACGGTTAATCGTTGAAAAACCGACAAACGCGATATGCGTTTGAACACGACAACAAACTGTAGTCGATCTAAACTCAGATGTAAATAGAAAGTCGAAATCTGATGAAAAGGAAAACAAATAACTCACAATAGTTCGTGCAAGCACGTTGGTTTAGTGTTCCACTACACCAAATGAGGATTCTCATTGATACCACTTGTCGTGTGTACCCCAGATAGTCTCGATGTCACGACCGAGATAATTCCATCGACAGATAAATAAATTTGCCGAACTAAACGGTTGATTCCGCCGAATTCTAACTCTTCCAATGATTTGTACGCCACCGACCCTGAACACGAACAGTAAGCAGAACTCGCGAACTCGGAAGTGTTATTTTTAAATTATTGATTACTCTGTGTATCGATCAACCTCGTTCAAACATCATGTGTACATGCGAGGTTGAAGAAGATGAAAAGGCATGAATAACAATAAAAATCATGAAGAAGAAAATAGTGTACAAGACGCTACAAAACAAATTCACTCATTTGCATGCAACATTGTTCCGAGAACGTCACAGTTGTAATATACGCCAATACTCCGTTTATGTATGTGCTGTGAACCAGTTTAGACCAAGCTGTTCTCCAATGTTTTTTCTTGTGTTTTTCCCGCGGTTACTTCAATATCCAAATCCACGTTCCACTAGTGAATATTAGTATTGTGAGTGGTATAGTGCGGTCGTTCGCCCTCACTACACTCTCATGGGCTTACTCTGGCGTGTTCCATACTGTCATTTAGCCGTGATTTGTTCACACACGGTGGAATAGAGTGGACAATCGGATTGCGATACATCTCGCACTTCTATTGTCTTCGACTATCCGGACTACCGTCGTTTAGGCCGCAATACAACATGCAACACAACCTTAAATGGTTGTGTGTGGCACCCTACTACGTACTCTGTTATATCTACACTACGCACTGAAGTGGGAACCGAAGTGATGCAAGAGGAACCTTGTGTATTCTGGCCGAGCCAGCATGAAAAGTGCATTACATCTAATAATGAACAGAGTTTACAGCGGGTGGATCGATGAATCAATAACAAGCCAATGAGGGAAGGACAAAACATGTGTGCGTGCATGCACATGAAAGAACGTAGCATGGGTAGACCGTACACACTCGGCATGCAAATTTGAGTGAATTTCATAAATGAACTGCACTTATCTTTCTTGTTCATTCGTCAGTGTGATATGCCAAGTTACCACATGCTCTGCCTTATCCTGTGCAAGGTAGGATGCAGTTTTCTCTGTCAAAGCAGCGCGCAACGTAACCTAATGCGAACGGTGTGGGAGAGACTTCATTGGCCATGGAAGTTGCTAAGTCGGCGTATAACTCGTTACCGCCTACTGATGCTTACACACACTTTCATCGACAATATCCAGAAAATGTCATATTCACCAGCAACTGATTCCAGATTGTTTCAAAAGTGATCAGCACGAGAATGGTACGGTGTCCTATATAACATCCACCTATCCATGTATTATTTTCGAGTTTCATTATCAATATCTTGCACTGCGACCCCATGTACGATGATGTGGGCATGACATCACTTCAAATGAAGCTCGCAAGATAACGACGCTTTTCTGTCTTACCCATCAGCACACATGATACGACCTACCCATGCGCTGGCAAATAACAGAGAACTGCTTTGCCCCGGCGAGCACGAATTCAGTTCATCCCACCAGATTGCTCAACAGTCAAATCGACCCCATCAGCAAAGTTTATTTTAACGTCATGTCTAGGTAACACCAAGAAAACAAGTGAGAAAAAAGCTTTAGGCGGATTACTTTCTACGCTGACCGCAGAAGTCTGAGAGTCACCTTCTCGAGGGCACTCGAGATATCCAGGCAAACGACGGACCACAGACACAACGTGGCTGAAGATGATCTGAATGCTGATGAATACAGAATGTGTACAATTAAATTTTGTATACCCAATGTTGGTACAGATCTGAACTCTACTCTCAACGTGTCCAAACTCCACATAGACCACCCTTCACAAAGTCGCAATAGGACCAACAAACAGTGGTAGGGGGCGCAAATGATCAGCAAGTGAGACTGCTATAGTGGAAATCTTAACCGTGCTAGCTTGAGTACTCACTAACAGATGACGATATCTTAATGTTAGTCAACAAAAGATTAAATTAGTGGTTTGGATCGGCATTGTTGAGATTGATGTGCAAGCTTACTGCAGTGACGCACGCCGAGACCACGTCTCGTCACGTTCAGTTATAGTCGTGCATTTTCTCTTGTAACATATCCGCACCAAATTTAGTACAAATGAAGTCAAACAGTTTGTGTGTCGTGTTTAACGGGTTATTGATAAACAGATTGATAACAGCACAACGTTAGGAGCGAGTTGTCATACTCTGTGTTTCAACCACCTCGGTTGGCCTTCCTCAGGAGTGTTGTGATCGAATTCGATTACGAATTCGATTTCGATTACAACACTCCTGAGGGAGGTCATCCGAGTGTAGCGAGAAGGCGTCCAATAAAGCACAATCTTTATTGTCCAAATCGCTAGTCACGTGCAACGCGCGCTCTCTCGTTTATGGGTCGTAATTCCAACCCGCAGCACCCCCAGGTTTCCGTTCACACGTCGTGTGCACTTCTAACCGGTTTACGTGTGTGACCGGTGCCTTCTATCGGGGGGTTTCCGCTTGCCATTCCTCGTCTGTTTGTCCGATTTCGTTGCGCGATGGCTCGTCCGGCTGCTCGTGCTGTCCGCCATCCACCCACTGTTGGCCTTGACCGTATTCCAACATCGTGTCGAGATGTTCCCCTAAATGTTGGAAAACCCACGCCTCCGATCTGGCCGTCTGTCGTATTTCGCCTGCCCTGCCTCGCCCGTTGGTCCGATCTAGTCGAGCACGTTGGCCTTGATCTGATCGCGGCAGGTTTTCGGACGTACCTCCCCCCACGTTGAGGTATTCGGCCGAGCGTTCGAAAACTCGCACCTCTGGCCTGACAATCCACCACACGAGGTGGTTGAAACGTAGAGTATAACAACTTGCTCCTGACGTAATTCCCAATGTCAATCAATGTCTGCACTTTGTTTCGATCCGGGTCCAATCACGTTCTGAGTGTCCGTGCTTTGACCGCACCGAATCTCATCCACTTCGAACGTTCCAATTGGTTGAGTGTGGAGACGGTGACTGCGTGCGTGCGTTCGAGTGTGGTAGTGTTTATTCGTGATGGGGAATGCGTGGTAAGATATCCGCACCAAATGTAGTACGAATGAAGTTGAATAGTTTGGGCGTCGTGTTTAACATGTTATTGATATACAGATTGGGAATAACACAACGTTTCGAGCAAGTTGTAATACTCAACGTTTCAACCACCTCGGGTGGCCTTCCTCAGGAATGCGTGGACTTGCACGCGCAGTTGGGAAATTGAGCGCCATTTTGATAGGTGGCCTGACACGTGATGGCGGGACGACGCCCACCCTTCCCACATCACCCAAAGTTGCTGTCATCTTCATCATACAAGCATAAAGCCACCTACGTTACCAAATCACGTCTGCATACTGCGATGTATGTGGGCTTCTATGACCTGCACTGCAAATACCAGACAGCCTGTTCCTCACATGCTGATGGTCCCGGAGCTCTGTTCCTGCGTCCAAATCCAGAATCCGGACAAGCCCCCCAACCGAGTCAGTGAACTAACGGGCCCAACAAACCGCCAATACCGCAGCCAAATTAACTGGCTGTCCGTGTGCCAGCGCAAGAAACGATTATCTCCACCTCTCACATTGATGCTGAGATTGCAGGGGGAAGTTGAAAGAACCAGTGTTGTTGTTCATCCGTGATGTTCAATTTCAATTTAATGGAGAGTTACACGAGCAGAAAGATGTTGTGGCAACGGATTCACGTCTAGGTCCGCTGCTCGCAGACATGTGGTCAAACTAAGGACCATTGAACTCAGTCACATCGTAGCTAAATGAAAGCCTTACAAGCGCTGTGGATGACATTCTTGCCGTTTTCCAAACGATGGTGAGCCCCAGGCAAATTAGATGAGCTCAATAAAACAAACCCGGATATGAAGCTCACCATCGAGTTAGAACATGGTAAACACTTGGCTATAGGCGCCAAGTTGCTTCGTCGATCAGATGGAACAGTTAAAAAATCCATTCATAGAAGAAAGATATGGATGGGTCAACACATATTTTCACGGTTTTGTTCCGCCGAAGTACAAACGAAACTTGGTGCCGCTGTCTGTTGAGCAGAGTGCATAGCGGACATTCTGCGGAAGGAAATAACGTAAATGTAGGAAACTCTCACTGGAGGGAGTCATGGATACAAATTTGCATTCCGGTAATAAACTTGAACTGGTCCAGACAACGGGGAGAAAGCCGATTTTCATCTGTCTCATGCATAAGGGTTGGGTTAACAGTGAAATAATTAGCCGTAGACCTTCAGCAGCAAGACTTATCGTGTCATTCGAAACCTGCCCGGTACTGGTGCCACGCTTTAAGGATAGTTTTTTCAAGTTCTCTTCGTCTTTCTACATCTACTGTCTCACCTGTTGGTGTCAGGCAGGTTCTGTTGAAAGAAACACAAGGTGATTATTGCAGAGGATCCGTGAACACCTACCGAAATGGCTCCTCAACGGTTCGAGAAGGCCCATTTCTATTGCGATCAGCTCCCAGTTAATTGACAGTGGCTAACATGGCGGGCGAACTGTTTCACATTTATTACCACCGGCTTTGGTCCGCCTGATCAAACTGATCGATTAACATGTGTTAACACTTGCCGAATCATGCATATGTGGTTGCCTTGTCATACGCTGTTGTGTAACTGCCACTCGTTTATCGCGGCCGGAAGGCCACTGCTTGCGCGTTGGTTCATTGACATACTTGTTCACTTTCGCGCTTGCGAGTGTCAATACGGTGCTTGTTTTCCCAGTGTCGTTTTACCGCACCAGTAAACACAACAATGGACATCGAATAAATCCGGATGAAGTGTTTCGAATCATCTACAAGGTTCATTAAGGCTGCTCCAGAGCTGTCAGAGTGCGATTATTATCAGCGGCGAAGCTACTGCCATCAGACTCCACAAACCCTGTCTGTGTACCCAAAGACAAATCGTACAAACCCTTCGACTTCCTCGGTCCTTCATTCAACATCCATTTGAAACCCGAGTATGCATGAATCATTTGACACTGACGAACGCATATCACAAGTATGCCTCCGTCTGTTACCATCTCACTCAGTAACACTCTCACCCTCCTCCAGTTGCCCGTGATCTGCGTCACTTCCGTGGTTTCTAGCGACCTATTTGATTAGTTATAGTTTTCACACATACCTCGTAATTACCCTGTGTAATTGTAAAGGCCCGATGGGAATGACCGAAAGCAGCTATTTGCAAAATTGATTTTTGAATTCTACAGGAATCTGGAAAGGTCCATGCACTGAGTTTTGGGTTTCACTGTCGTTCGGTTCCCGATAGTGAGAACTGACTGGGTATTATTCTGCTGGACTGTTCCAACAACTGGTAGGCTCGAAAGACTTTGAACGCTGTTACACTGTCGTTTTGAGAGTTCGTTTCGTGGTATAATTTTGCTTTGCGTTTTCGTAACATTCGTTCGTCTGTTCGCATGTGTTTTGTTATATTAATTTCATATAACCGGTTTAACCATTTATTAATGACTTTTGTTAGCCGAGCTGTGCTATATATATTCACCATTATATGAATTATTGAACATTGGTCCGTGCATTTTAGCCAGTCAGAACCCTCGTACTGTGGACGTATCGATCAGCCAATAGGTTGGTTTTAATTCGTCCTTATGCTAGGCACTATATCGTAAGCCTCGTCCGTAGCAGTTTTTAACAAGGTAAAGCTAGACGATAAGGGCCCTGTTACAACTTAGAACCACGTTAAACTGCGAGCCCTGACACGTAGTCGGCCCAGAGTAGGATGAGAACACGTGACGGCAATAGCGCGTAGCTTTATCGAACACGAGCGAATGACATCATAATAGTGATGAGACAGAATATGACAAGCAGTCACCCAATCGATTGTGTGGGTAACAGGATTGGTTCGTTCGGGGCCGGGGTGAGAGAGAGAGGAACACACACGCGTGCATATGTAGACAGGTGACGTGCGGCAACGTAAGGCGCGGATGCCACAGGCCCCACAACCCTACTCCGGAAAATGCAACAGCGTCAGGCACCTCGAACATGGACAAGTCTCTTCTTCTGGAACTGTGGATACTTAAACAGTGCAGGCAGTCATGTCTATTGCAAAATCGCAATCTTTATCAGAGGCAGCCGATCAGGTGGTAAGGCGTTTTCAACCACTTAACCAGATTAGTGCCGCAATACAGGTTTCAATTCCGGTGCAAAATGCTCCAAGATGTAGCAAAGGCACTAAGGGTGGTTTCAACAAAGTCCCCTTAGATATTCTTACGCGCCGTCTGCCTAGCAGATACCCAGGCACACAACTTCGCAGCAGAAGAACCACTACTGTTAGTATCACTAACGTTTTGGCACCTGATTTACCAGGTGCATAAAACCGTGCACTTACCAACCGATCAAGCAAGGAAACTTCAACGCCAGCTTGTAATCGCGATTAACACCGCCAGCGTCACACACTGTCACCTCACTTTTGGTAAAAGATGTAGAAACCGGAAGCGTGATCCTGGTTGATACCGGGACGCAGGTTAACGTGTTTTCGTCTGCAAAAACGAGTTGCCAAACCCCTACACCTCACAGTTCCGTGCTGCAAATAATACTCCTACAACCACTTACCGTCAGCGTTCTTCAACCCTTAATTTGAGCCTGCAGTGTACATTCCGCTGGGTATTTACAATTGCCGCGGTGTTTTTTGTCATAATCGACATTGATTTTCTTCAACATTTCGACCTTCTGGTCCACACGAAAAGCCGTGTTAACCAATTCCAGAGGAGGGCTATGCATGCTTGGGATGCACGCAACAGTTGCAGTCACGACACTTATTTATGCTCAATCCGCATCCCCTATCCACTGAGTTCCCACAGCTCGTTCGCTCATCGAACGATCTACCAACAGTGGCCCCTAATTTCACATACCAAGTCTGTACCAAGGAGCTTTTCGTCTCGACGCGACCTCTTCGGCTAACTTCTGGCAAACTAACACTTGTCAGGGAAGAATTCAGACACCTGTTTGGACTCGGAGAGAGTCCATTTGTTCCCTATTACTTCAGGTGAATGGCGCCCCTGCAGTGTTTACCGTTGGCCTAACAAAACAACTGTCCCTGATGAATATCCACTCACGCACATGCAGGATTTAACTACTTGCTTATATGCAAAAACTACTTTCAGTAAGATAGATTCGGTACGCACTTACCACCAGAATCCAGTAGTCCAAGACGACATACTCAAAACCGCAGTTATCAATCCTTTTTGTCCTCTTTAATTTATTCGAATGCCATTTGGCTGGAGCAACGCAGCTCAAAACTTTCAACGCTCCAATCGTGAGGTGATACGCGATTTGAAATTTGTCTGCTCCTATCTAGATGACATTTTGGTAGTTAATTCTTCACATTCTAACGCATCATCACGCCTTACTAGGGCGTTCGACCGAACATGGTGTCACAGTTAACTTCACCAAGTGCGAGCTAGGTAAGAACACAATAGAGTTTCTGGGTCTCAAAATCTCAGAAAACGAAGTCGCTGAATTAACAGAAAGGGTCAAAGCCATCCGTAAATACTCCAGACCGAATTCCTTTAAGCAACTTTCTCCTTTTGGTGGCCTAGTCAACCACTACAGGCGTTTCGTAACCCGTTGTACGCGTATAACGTAGCCAACGACTGACTCCTCAATGGAGATGAACACAAATTCCATTCCACTAAGGTTGCATGCATTGCGTTCATTGGGCTGAAGGATGCGATCGTTGACTTAGCCCTCCTTGTTGATCTTAATCCGAACGCACCGCTGACAATTGTAAACAACGCCTCTGGAGCCAATGTTAGTGCCCTGTTACAGCAGTTTGTTGGTAATCCACGACAACCTTTAGTTATCTTTTCCAAACATTTGCAACCTGCTGGATCCAGTTACAGCACGTTTGATAGAGCTATTAACAATTTGCCTAAACATCCAACACTTTCCTCACTCAGCGGAATATAGGCCATTCACAGTTTACACTGGCCACAAACCGTCAACCTATTGTATGAACGCATCATCCGGCAGGCAATTCCTTAGGGAAGTTAGGCGCCTGGACTACATCTCTTAGTTAACATGTTTCGGGTAATCCAAAACGCCACCAATGACACTGATTTGGCAGCCATGGCTGTCACACAAGCCACTGATCCTGAGATCTAGCACCTACGTCAAAGAAGCTCTCTCACACCTCAACAAGTACCTTTGATGTTTTCAGAGAGAACAATCCTCCGTGACATTTCTCAAGGCACGCCGTGACGCGTGGTGCCTACATCATTCAACCGCACAGTGTTCGGATACATTGCACAACTTGTCCCACCCGGGCATGCGCGCTTTAGTACAGCCTGTCACTGAACGTTTGGTATGGTCTAAAGTAAACCACGATGCTTGCAGTTAGAGCCATTCTCTTCTGCAATGCCAACGCTCCAAAGTTCACCGTCATATGATGAGCCCTCTTGGCACTTTTTTTCGTCAGATGCACGTTCTCACCACGTGCACGTCGATCTGGTGGGCCCCTTACCGCCCTCAGATGACTCTGTTTTTTCTGTGTACCTGTGGTGACCGTTTCACATGATGGCCTGAAGCCACGCAACCATCTAATTACACCTCAGAAACGGTAGTTAGCGCATTCTTGAAACGCTGAGTGTCACACTTCGGTTGTCCATCAGTGGTGGCCACAGATCATGGATCATATATTGAAAGACGTTTCGCGGCCCTCTTAAATACGTTAAGATGCAAGCACCTTCACATTACGACTTACATCCGTCAGCAAACGAGATGAGTAGGCGTTTTCACCGTCAGCTAAAAGACGCTTTGGTGCGCATGTCAATACTACGTGAGAAGAAGCCCTTCCGTTAGGCCTCTTAGAACCAACTCCTATTAGGAATACACACCAAAAGATAGCGTAAACGCTATTTCAGTTGACCAGGTTTTGGTGGTACACAAGTCAATTCGTTCCCCATGCATCTTCTTCGCCGTACGATTACGGTAGCCACACCACTCGTTTGGCTCGCCACATGCGGAAACCGCGCTACTTGCAGCCCACAGAGCGCAGCGATCATCTCTCCCTCTCACCTGGCACATCACGTGTCAGGCCGCCTAGTCAGAATGATGCTCCCTTTCTCCATCAGCACAGAAAGAAGACATACGTTGCGATATGTTAACATTTCGTTTACTCTCATCAGTCGCAAACGTAAAAAATGCAATATATGACAGACAATTAGGGATAGGCAGGGTATGGACAAGCATACAACCACATCAGTATTATGTCATCACCACCACGGCAACACTATAGGTTGCTTCACCCACTTTTGTGCACATGGCGCCGGCTGTTGAGCTCTAATCAGAATGGCTTCGCTAAAGGCCCGTAGCTTCGGGTTCTGCTTACGTAACAATATTTTGTAAGAGTTAAGTGGGACCACCTGGTGACCTGTTATCATGAGTTGTCTGGCAATCGATGATGCGGGGCTTCGAGTGACCGATTCACCGGTTAACATTTGTTGTGTCATGCACTGTTTTAGCCTGTTTGGGACGTGTTCGGCCACACGCTGAGATAGCCGTCGGTCTGTTCTGCCTATGTAAACGTCACCGCAACTGCAAGTGAACTGATAAACAACGTGAGAGACAGAATGGTCAGATCGACTGCGTTCGCAATTGTGTAGAACGAGTCCTTTGGTGTTTTGAACATACGTGGTGTGATTGTATGTGTGTCCATACCCTGCCTATCCTAATTGTCTGTCATATATACTTGCATGTTTTACGTTTGCGACTGATGAGAGTAAACGAAATGTTAACATATTGCAACATGTCTTCTTTCTGAACTGATGAAGTTATTGGAAGCAACCCAGTGTTTCAAAGATGCTCACTTTCCCAACTGCGCGTGCATGTCCACCATTCCCCATCACCAATAAACACTACCACACTCGAACGCACGCACGCACAACAATCAACCAATTGGAACGTTCGAAGTGGTCGAAGCACGGACACAGAGCGCGATTGGACCCGGGTTGACTACAACTGGACGGGACGAGACGTGGTCTCGGCGTGCGCCACGGCAGTAAGCTTGCACATCAATCTCAACAATGCCGATCCAAACCATTGACTTTATCATTTCGTTGACTAACATTGAGATATCGTTATTTGTTACCGAGTACTCAAACTATCAAGGTTAAGGGTCGCATTGCAACTTGATGTCGCGACCCGTTTTTGGGCCTGCCGCGAAATCAATTCGGGATCTATTCGCTTAACATTTCTCCAGCGCTCATTGGGTGTCATTAATCGTTATCCCTGCATCGCTAAACATGCATCAGAACGTCATTAACGACGGCAACGTTGTGAACCAATTCATGCCACCACTGTCAGTTAACTTTCAATTTTCTGGCAATCACATCCAGTTCTGCAGATTGAATCTATTTTTCGCAAAAGTCGTGTAATCAAGCAGACCACAATGTTTGAATATAGTATGAACTTTTGAAGAACAATCGTGAAAATCCAACCCAACCCTATCCCCCCAAGCGTTTATCCCTGTGCATTCAACCTCCCCTGTTTCTGACAGTTACTTAGAAACTGACCTAGACGTTTTTGTTCTAGCGTGCCAATTTAATAGTTGTACGAATAGTCAGTTGCCGTTCATTGTACTTTGCCTAAGTCGTGCGTGCACTACCTTTTTGGAGCTCGGCTCACCCTCAATGTTTTGAGCCTGTTGACCTTTAGGGTATGAGTGTGTTATTGTGTGATTGTAGTTCATCTTTAGCCTGTTCGGCACCAAATTTTAATTCACTTCTCGGAAACGGTCCGTCGATCGAAACTGTTGGGGTTGTTTAACTATTCACTCAATAATTTGATCAGCAGTACCGTGGTATTGCGATCCAATCTTGTTTTGAATATTTAGGTTCATTGGTTTATCGCTACGCGTGGCTCAACATCTTCGTGGAGGATCGTACAGCACTCAACACTGATCTTCAATTTGTTTAACCCTTGATATTGTTTGACAGTTCCAAGGAGCAGCCTATTCTGAAGTAAGTCAAAGGTATTATTGAATCTGTCTGATGCACTGGTTCCCGTGTTAGTTGCAACAGTCGTAAGATTAAAAAAGAAAGAGATAACCAAAGACAGCGACAATCAGAGTTGCAATGTCTGCGAAGTCGCTAGTTGATAAGTTATCATCAGTTAACAAGATAGGTTGACATGGCGACATATTCCTTTCCACTTGTTGTGCGGGTGATTCACTGTGGTTTTTCTTATTTCCAAACGATCCGAACATGGTTCGTAGAGAGACAACTCCCAGCCACTTACCGTAAAGCGCTGGACAAACCTACCGTCCTTTTCTCTCGAGCCATTTTAGGTTTGGGCAGCCCGCCGCAATGGAGAACAGACGCGCCGAAGACCAAGTAAATTAAATAAGAGCATCATCCCAGCATAGCAGTCATCCTTGACCGACCCCTTTCCTCATGTCATTATTCTCTGTATGTATCACCCTGTAACTATGATGCGTAAAAAGTACTACTTTCCCCTTCTCTCTCTGGAACGACAAAGGTCTCTGTGATTATAAAAAGCCTTCTTGGAGAGAACTAGTTAGCAACTATAATAAACAGTGTTTTTGATAGTCATTTTCTACTGTACGTTTTTAATGATTTGGTTTTAATCAGCCTATTAGATTGTAATATCCGTCCTGGGGTTGAAAACACCTCACCCTGTGCCTCACTAGCTTAACGTGCTTTCTCTGAGCACTCTACTTTCCAGGGTCGATATTAATTTACAGAGGTCAATGCTTGCTCGGGTTTCAAATGGATGGGGAGTGACTGACCAAGGAAGTCGAAGGGTTTGTACGATTTGTTTTTGGGTACACAGGCAAGGTTTGTAGAGTTTGATGGTAATATCTTCGGCCGTTGATAACAGTCGCACTCTGAAAACTCTGGAGCAGCTTTGACGAACCTGATTTATTCGATTACTGTTACTTCGTTCACAGACTTGCCTTCCAGCAGTGCGATCTAGTTCCACCATGCTAAATTCGTCGAGACCAAGTTGTGCGCGTCTGCCGTCCGGCAAACCGACCTGAGAACAGTGTGATCCAACATAACCCAACATGTCCAGAGTCAGACAAACAGATACGCAAAGATCAAATTTGTCGGCCCAGGATTCTCAGTTCCAACTTGCCTTCTGTACGGTCCATCCATGTTACGTTCCTGCATGTGCGTGCACGCACACACAAACACACACGATTACTCACTTACGTGAACCTTCTCATTGCACGGCTGCCGGCTGCAAAGTTCACGTGCGCACCCTGGCTAGCCTGCCCAGACATGCTGTTACGCTCTTACATCAACTCTTACAGCAGCAACAACAGGCTCAGATTCAGCAGCAAACACAGATTCAGTAGATAACTAAATTGTTGGAAGTTCTAGTGAACAGACTCTCCATTCAGCCTACGAATCCCAGCATTTCAGAAGACACGAAATTAAGGGAACTACTAGCCAGTGGCATTCAGGAGTTTGCACACGATTCAGAAGGCGGAATCACCTTTCTTTCATGGTACAGACGTTATGACTATATATTTTCAAGTTGACCATCACTCACATTTGATCGCAGCGTTCGCATTCAGATAGACTTTCCAGCCAGCCTCTTTCGAAAAGAAGCACTAGACTCGAGTTTCGCTCTCATTAGAGCTCGTCGGTAGTGCATATCCTTGCCACGGCCGGGATTTGAACTCCGGACATTCCAATCATGAGGCAACCGTGTTAACCACTGCGCCATTGACCTCACGTTAGGCACGACCGAATCATCAAATCTGAACGCTCAACCACTCTCGCTTGTGAGCAATGACTATATATTTGTTGTTGATGTTGCATCGTTGTATGAGCCAGCTAAAGTGCGCCACCTGATGCAGAAATTAGGTGCTAACGAGCACACTCAGTATTGTAACTTCATTCTAGCAAATTACACTCGAGACTGCAGTTTACAAGAGACCGTCTCCATGCTTTCAACTACATTCGGAGAACGCACATCACTTTTCAATATACGTTACAATTGTTTGAAAATCGCACGGCAGCCAGACGAAGATAGTGTCATACTCGGGAAGAGTAAACAAAGGATGTCAACGATTTCACTTGAAAAAGATATCAGATGATCAACTCAAGTCGTTGATTTTTGTTTCCGGCTTTACTACAACAGCAGACACTGACACACGAACCCGGTTATTGGCACAGCTTGATTAAACACGATCCTTCTCCTTGCAGGAGCCGGCTTCTGAATACCTCCGATCAATTAATCTGAAGAAGGATTCACAAATGTTACAGTCATCAGGGACACGCGATTTGACATTGGTTGAAAAAGTTACGAGGACAATCACAAACAAGCAGTGAATCAAGAAACACGTGTTGGAAACGCCCGCCAACGGCCTGTTGGCACTGCGGTGAGTGGCATTTCGCGCGACTTTGTCGTTTTCGGTCACACAAATCTCAAGTATGTGGCCGTTCGGGACAGAAAGAAGGCCGTCTTACATCTGGTAGAAACCAGTTGCAGAATCATTTCAGAAGTCAATCAAATATCGTTTTTACTACCTCTGCTAGTGCTAATCATTATTCGCGCAAACTTTTGACTGTGTTGATCAACAATTTTACGGTAACACTACCAATCGATACTGCGTCAGATATAACCATCACTTCTCGCTTAACTTGGCACAAAGTTGGGGTACCCACTTACCAACCCTCACGACGTATCGCACTCAATGCATCTGGCCACTTGTGATGAATGTCGTTGAACATATACTCTCACGTCAATTATTGAGGTTAAGGTTGTACACTAGTGATACGGCGCGTAATTCCAATACAAGCGTTTGAGTGTCATTCATTCGTTGTGTTCTGCTCAATTCGGATACACCGGCTACTGGTCTCGCGTTAAGTTCTATTTATTCACGAAATATCACATTGGCATCTCGGCAGTCTTCAGTAACAATGAATTCTGTGCTTCTCCAAACTTTGGACATTCATTCACCCTCTCGTGATATTGCGGATTATTTTGAACGATTTGAACTGTGTTGTAGAATCGTATCCAGCCTAAATGAGAAGACAATCAGCCTTCTTCCTCTCAAGAGTAGGAAAAGAGGCCTATTGTNCGGTAAATTTTGAGGTCGCCGAACGAGTCAAATTCAATGTCATACAGCGCAAACCGAACCAGCCAGTTCGTGACTTTATTATCCAGATCCAAACTCAGGCAGCACAGTGTGGTTTTGATGATCAGTTGGTCCCACTTCGTGACCGACTCATCGCCGGTATTAATGCACCGGATCTACATAGACAACTGTTGCTACTTCCTAAACCTACGTATCAAAACACCAAAGTCATCTGTGAGCAGTACGAAGACGTTAGTAATACAGTCCACAGTGGGAATTCTAGTGAGACCCCGGTCTTGTTTGGATCGATGAAAAAGCGACCTACAGAACACAGTACTCTGCGGCTATTCAATTCAACTTCTAAATATGGTTCTCGACCAGTTTCTCAAAATTATTCGCAACAGTCGACACATGTCACTAGCAGATTCGGGAATTGTGCTTTATGTGGCAGGAATCATTCCAGATATACATGCATTAACCGCAGCTCTATATGCCACAATTGCGGGAAACGGGGTCATTTACAAAGTGTCGCTAAGTCGAACAGAAACTGTCAGTTTATAGAAACCGATCAAAATGAATTCGATGTTACATGCGACAAGATGAATTCCTTTTCTTTGACAGTTGATTCATCTACTTCAGGGCATTTACTTCACACCCTTTTCACAGTACGTGGCACAAGGCATGATTTTATTATTGACACTGGCAGTGTGGAATCCACTGTACCACAAAGACATCTATCACAGTTCCATCCAAATTACATACTTCGTCCTTGTTCTGTAACCATACGAGGTATAACTGGTCATTCCATTCCTGTTTTGGGTACAGTCACTATTCCGATCTTTAACGAACAATCCAAACCACTTGATTGCACCTTTGTTGTTACTCATCATGGCCCATTCATTTTGAGGCTAGAGGTTTTAAAAATGCTTCAGATCAAGGTTTCCTTTCTTGTACCACCGAGTAATTCTACAAGCTTTAAAGACCTCATTATCAAGTGCCCAAAGGACACAGGCGGCATAAAGATGCCTCCAATTAAACTAGAAGTAACTGGTGGTCCGATTTTTCCGTACCTCCAGTTAAACTAGAAGTAACTGGTGGTCCGGTTTTTCTAAAACTACGTATAATTTCCTATGGACTCCATGAGCCGGTAACTAGGGTGCTCCACAAGCTGGTAGAAAAGTGCGTCATTGGGCCTGTTGTTTCATCCTCTTAGGCCACGCCGATTGTGACACCCTTGAAATCTGATGTGAAGACTCCGCGTATATGTGGCGATTATCAACTTACTGTAATTCGATGCCTTAAGCAACATGCATGTACTACTGCAGAACCTGAGGACATTCTGAACAAGCTATTAGGATCCAAAGTTTTCTCCAAGATAGACTTGAAGGATGCATATTTACAAATTCCTTTGGATAAAACATCAATGTCGATAACAACAATCAATACACCTAATGGACTTTTCCAGTACCGATTTTTGCCATTTGGACTTAGTAACTCTCCTGCTATCTTTCAGCAGGTAATGAATAACGTTGTGGAGGGTATGGATGGTATTGAAGTTTATCAGGATATCATCGTACATGCTCCAGACAAGTTAACCCCTGATTCCCGTCTTTTTAAACTTTTCCAACAGTTTTTTGACAATAACATTGCTGTTAATCCAAACAAATGCGCTCTTACTGTAAACAGTTTCGAGTGTTTCGGTTACATAGTTAACGGTAACGGATTCAAACCTGATGCCAAACGTCTAGACCCATTAGTTAATACACCTTCACCCACAAACCTATCCGAATTGCGTTCTTTGTTTGGTGTTTTGCAGTACTATTCCCGTTTCATTCATCTTGCTGAATGTTTGTTCCAGATGCTTTCTGAGAAGCAGTTCACGTGGACTTCAACTCATGAACGGTGTGTAAGTTCATTGTTGAACTTTTTGCCACATTATGCTATACTTCGTCCATTTTCTTTTAAAACTATACCTGTGTTGATTACTTATGCTTCTTCAGTTGAAATCGGAGCTGAGATTGAACAGGACAACAAACCATTTGTGTGTATTTCACGCCGACTTAGTCCAGCAGAAAGGGGTTGTGCTCAGATATAACGTGAAGCTCTGGCGGTATACTGGGCGGTAAAGCGGCTTCATAAGTATCCGTTTGGAATACCACCCAAAATTGTGTCGGATCATGAAGCACTGAAATTCATCTATACTCCTGACAAGCCATTGGCACGTTCATCAGCAGCCATGGTTCAACAATGGAGCATAGCACTCAATGCATATGACTACTATAGTGCACAAATCAGCCAACCAAATCAAACATGTGGATTACTTGTCACGTGTTCCATATACATCTGAGCAAACTTTTAGTAATGATCGCCTTCTAATCCAGCCTCCGCCGGTTAGCCGAGCAGAGTTGATTCGCGATACTCAACGTTACTTTTCATTCATTCTCAGTGCGCAACGACGTGGTTGGATCCCACAAGTTAGACGGAAATTTCCTACGTTTCATGTGCGTCGGGAGAAAGTACCACTCACTCCAGATGGATTACTGTGCTTGAATGACAGAATTGTTATTCCTCCAACTCTTTGTAGAGCTGTTCTGGACGATCTGCATTCTGGACATCTTGGGGTTGAAAAGATGAAGCCTCTGGCCAGATTAACGTGCTGGTGGCCCGAGATTGATGCTGATATTTGTAGTCTGGCTAAAAGTTGTTCATCCTACCATCACAAATTCCCCAATTCACTGCCTAAATGGACTCCATGGCCGATGTCAACTGAGGTCTGGCAACGGGCTCATGCGGATTACTGTGGTTCTTTTCTTGACAGGTATTATGCGCTAGTAGTGATCGATTCCCATTCGAAGTGGCCGGCAGTGGCATGCACAACAACGCCCACTGCAGAATCCACTATGTACGCATTAAGAAGAATATTCAGCTGAGAAGGTATCCCTCTTGTGTTAGTGACTGACAATAGTACCCATTTCACTGACAACCTTCTAATTACTTGGCTCAACGGTATTGGATGCAAACATCTGTTTACTCCTGTTCGACATCCGTGCTCTAATGGTCAGGCTAAAAACTTTGTTAAAGCACTCAAAAGTGCTATAGCCTCTCTTCAGTGTACTACATTCCGAGACCTTGAAAAAGGTGTTGACAACTTCTTGCTATAATATCGCAATGCCTGTCATTCAACTGCACATGAAAGTCCCGCCAAACTTGTTAAAGGAAGACCTTTGAGGTCAAACTTGATATGTATTCAACCCTCTGAAGTTATCTTTTATCGTAGTAATGACTTGAGACCGTCATCTGGTTTACTTCTAAAGAATCTTGGTAAATGCTTATACCGAATTCTAGACGTTGATGATTTATCTGTACCTAATCGACACGTGGATCAGATACGTTTTGAGGATACAGGTCAGTTCGTTCCAAATTCTGTTGTGACTTAGATAATGATGATTCCGCTCTAGATTCGAATTCGAATCAAGAAATTACAAGCATCATTCGTAGGTCTTCAAGAATGCAAATGAAACCCAGAAAGGATTTCAAGAACCCGCAGTCCCATTCAACGTGTGGTGGATGTGATGAATGTCATTGAACATATACTCTCACGTCAATTATTGAGGTTAAGGTTGTACACTAGTGATACGGCGCGTAATTCCAATACAAGAGTTTGAGTGTCATTCATTCGTTGTGTTCTGCTCAATTCGGTTACACCGGCTACTGGTCTCGCGTTAAGTTCTATTTATTCACGAAACATCACAGATGAGTAACCATAGTTAAACGATCATTAACCAACTGACTGATCGTTAAGTACCTGTACGCGTCAGTAATTTGCTGTTTGGTGTGTCTGGTATAAATTAAGACGCGTGATTGTGTGGGTGTGTGAGCACAAGACTGTCCGATTCCGATCTAACAAACTGCCTCAGATTCTCAGGGGAAATGGTTGGGTTTTGATCAGTTTTTTAGTGACTTGTAAATCTGTCCCGTTCATGAATGTAGCTTTCCACTATCTAACATTTGGTGAAAAGTCTGTCGTAATGGCACAGTGCGTTAGGGAAATGCCGTATTTTCACTTTTTCCGTTTGCAATCACCGGCCCATGCCGTTTCCCAGCCTAGTATTGCCCCTGAAGCGCTGAGGCTGCTGCAGAAGTGTGCGTGAGCAGCCGGGTGTTACAGTTGTGAACCCTGGCGGCCAAATCTCTGGGTCGGCGGGGCCGAGCGACATCACTGGGGTTGCGCGTACACCTTCACCATAGCTGGCTAATCTGGCCGCGGTTTCGGAGGTTTGTTGTGCCCGCTAGCTCACCCGGTCCGGTTAGGGGGCGTGGCCGTTCGGTAAGCCCTTTTCTCTGCACTTTGCGCTGGGACAGAACTCCGCAAAATATGGCACGCATTCGTACATCAAGTTAGATCTGCGGTTGGTCTGTGAAAATGGTTAAACTTCACACAACAGCGCTTCACGTGGAACAGCCCATTGTCTAATACAATTTCGTTTCATTCTGTCTCTTCTTCAGGAGAAATATCTGGACAGGATATCCATACCAATCAAATGTTCAATTTGCAAAATAGTACCGAAAAACCATAAATCACATAAGGGTTTTGGTCAGGAACAAAATATTCCCACTTCGTTTTCGGCGGAAGTCACTAGTTTTTTTGCGTCATGTCTAAGTCAGACTTGGATACGGGCGATGTTTGAAACTACTGTGTTTTTGTAAATCCATTATTCTAGAAAATACAATATTCGAGTAAGTAGTAAATGGCTGTTTGCCTAACACTGACTGTTTTCTACAGGCCATACACTATAGAACAAGTCAGGTTCAAAGCAAGATGTGTATTCACTGCACCACACATAATATCTCAGCTAGTCTGTTATGGTTACTATAGATATAGGTCAATTTCGAACAATCTGATTGGCCAATGTAGATATGGCGTACACGATTGGCTGCACCCCACCACATCCCTCCCTTTTTAAAGAACCTTCGGTATTTTTCGGTTTCGTAGAACGAACTCGTTCTTTTCAGTGGAACTGGATTTAGCTGCTCCGGAACTGGTGTTAATCGTCTCCTGTTTCCGTAGGTGCACTCTTTTCCTCCTTAATGCCCCGTGATTTGTGCGTACCACATAAGAACGCTCACCGTCTCGTCCTTCCACAGTCCCTGGGGCCCATCTGTCAGAGCCCATACCGAACGGCTGAATCCAAACGATATCCCCTTCGTCCAATCTTGGTAGCTCATGAGTCCCTTTGTTATACACTTGTCTTTCTAGTTCCATTCGTTGGTTCAAACGTTTTCTTACGATGTCCCACGTGACAGTTTGTAGGGCTAGACGATCTTCAACTAATGGTATTCGAGTTCTCGTTCTTCTTCCCATGAGCCGTTGAGCCGGCCTCAAATCTATATCTGCTGACGGGGTGTTTCTGTGTTCTAGCAGTGCCAGATAGTCGTTTCCTTTGGCTGGTAAGCATTTTTTCATTATTTTCCTTGTCTCCTTCACAGTAGATTCCGCTTTACCATTAGACTGGCTGTGGTGGGGACTGGAGACTTCGTGTTTAAGCCGCCATTCTTCGGCAAACTCTGCAAACTGTTGTGCTGAAAATTGTGGACCACCATCTGATCTCACACACTCTGGAATGCCATATCTTGCGAATTGGGCTTTCAACCTGCCGATTATCTCCTCGGCTGATGTGGCATTTAACTTCTCATTTTCAAAAAAGTCGTTGAAATAGTCCACCAAAAGTAAATATGACTTGTCTTCATGCAAAAATAGATCAACCGCTACGTGTTGCCAAGGTCGCTTGGGGATTGAGCGGCACACCATGGGTTCCTTTGGCTGTCGAGTCCCGTACTGCTTGCAGACCATACAGGTTGAAACAAAGTCCTTGATATGACTAATCATACCTGGCCGGTATACGATATCCTTAGCGCGTCTCGTACAACTACGCACATCGAGGTGCGAACGGCGTATTTCTTGCATAGTGAGTTTTCTGACAGCTCGGAGAATAATCAAACGTTCTCCACGGAACACAAGACCGTTTTCTGTGGTCAACTCATCCCGGACCTTGAAATAAGGACGAATGACTTCACTCACTTGTCGTGCGTTGTCGGGCCAGCCGTTTCTGATTTGCTCTTCGAGCTTCTCCATCTCTTCTTCATCGGCAAACGTCTGCCTTATTCGTGGTAACCGCGAGCCTGATTTCGCGAGCGTTAGATACACTTGTTCATATCCGGTACAGTTGTCTTCTTCCGTTGCCAGTGGGACTTGCAATACTGTATCCGCCAGTACCACGTTCTTGCCAGAAGTATATCCGATCTCGAAAATATACTTCTGTAGGCGTGCCAACATTGCCTGCAAACGGCGTGGCGCCTTGTCCAGAGGCTTTTTTACGATAGTTTTCAATGGTTTATGTTCGGTTTGGACGATAGTTTTTCTCCCAAATGTGTAATCTTTGAACTTTTCCATTGCAAAGACCACCACCAGCAGTTCCTGTTCGATTTGTGTGTATCGGGTCTCGGCGCTACTCATGGTTCGACTTCGGAAAACAATCGGCTGTCCGTTCTGCATGAGAACTGCTCCAATCCCATTTCGGCTGCTGTCACATTGTATCATTAACGGCAGACGTAAATCATAGTAAAGTAATACAGGAGCTTTGACGATTATTTTTGTTTGATATGTTTCCACGCTCGCTCCTGTTCCTCTCCCCAGACCCATAGCGTATCCTTGTGGGTAAGTAGCCTGATGGGCTCCGTGGTTTGAGCTAAACAGGGCGGAAATCGACTTAAGTAGTTAATCAGTCCATTGAAACGAGCAATACCTTTCACATCAGTTGGATGTGCCATATTCACTATTGCACCGATTTTTGCTGGATCAGGCTTGATTTCTTCTCTGGATAAAACGTGCCCATGGAAAGTAACCTCGTTGGTGCAATATTCTCTTGTTTGAGCTTGATGCCGACCCGTTGGAATCTAGCTGAAAAGAGTTCTAGATTTTTGTCGTTTTCGACTTTGGTATAACCGTAGATCAAAACATCGTCAGCTATGCACATGACACCAGGTAGGTTCTCGATTGCTTGGATTGGTCGTTTTTGGAATATTTCGCTGGAGACTTTCAATTCGAACGGTAGACGAAGCCAACAGAAACGACCAAAAGGTGTCACGAATGTCGTTAACAAACTGGACTCTTCGTCCAATTTTATATGCCAGAAAGCAGAGGACAAATCTACCTTGGTGAAAAGCATGCACTGGGTAGCTGAGGAAGAATGTCTTCTAATAAGGGAAGTCGAAAATACTCCCTTCTTAATGCTGCGTTTAGTGGTTTCGGGTCGATGTAGCTTCTCAATTCGCCGGATTTCTTGCTAGCTATAGCGACCTGACTAACCCAATCCGTTGGCTGGTCTACTTGCGGTATTACTCCTAGATCTGTCAGCCGTATGAATTCCTTTTCAAATGTCTCTTTTTCGGTAAGTGACAAACGATGAATGGGTAGCACGACTGCTTTCGGGTCCAAATCGATGCTCAATTTACAGACTTCTGGAAGGGTTCTCAAAGTACCATCGAAAATACTGGAATATTTTAGACACATGTTAGTCAATGACGAGACCACGTTATGTACCCAGTTAAATGTTACCGATTCCAGCGCTTCGATTGCTTCAACTCCAAGGAGGGGTGGGAAATTTTCTTTCACCACAAACAAAACTTGTTCAATACGTTTGTCATTATTAGGGTTGTGTAAGATTACTGTAAACTTCCCTGTAGGCGTCACCGTTGTTCCATTCCACATTCGAAGCAAGAGGTTCGTATTCGTCAGTGGTTCGTTTGGGACCCAGGACTGAGGGACGAAACTGACACCTGCACCTGAGTCCACCTGGAAGTTTATTGTTATTCCATTCAATTCAATTTCGAAAGATCGTATACCCTGGTGAGGTTCGTTCACTCCAACCGCATACACTGAGTACCCTCTAGGCTGGGTTGCTTTTGCCACACCTGGACCACTCTTGCAGCAAACAGAGAAATGATTTGCTTTACCGCACTTTGCGCAAATTTTTCGCCATGCTGGACATCGTTTATTCTTGAAACTATGGGTTCGTCAGCAGAAAGTGCAGTCTGCTAGAGGGTTTCTTGGTTCCTTGGTCATCACGTGATTGACATCCTCTGTCGAGTGAATTGTGAGGGATTCGGCCTTTCTGTTGGCTGCCTCTTCACTTCGACACATATCAGTGCATTGTTTGAACGTCAACTGAGGATCCTTCAACATTCTCTTGGTCACATTGCCGTTTCTTTTTCCGATAATTAACCTATCTTTGATCAGTTTGTCATGCGTTCAGTTACAGAAACCGCAGGTTGTGGCTATGGATCTCAGGGCTTGAACAAGTTGATCTACGGATTCTCCAGGTTCTTGGACGTGGCAATTAAATTTATATCTCTCAAAAGTGTCGTTCCTAAATCCCAAACAATAACATTCTAATTTCTTCATCACGTTTTCCCACTCTTCTGGGTCTTTGTCTGCTTCATACGGAAATGTGTTAATGCAGCGGACGGCCTGCTCTCCGATGGCATGTCGAAACATCGCCATTTGAAACTCCTTCTCGGCTGACGACAGTCGAGCTAGCGTGCGGAACTCTTGAAATTGCACATTCCACATTTTCCATCTTTCTGGAAGTCCTTCATCCTCATTCTTGTTCAGCTGCGGCGGTGGTCGGAGATTCAATCCCGCCATTGGGCTCACAGCCATCCAGTCTGGGTTCTTCATATCTGTCACCATGTAGAGCAAGTCAGGTTCAGATCAAGATGTGTATTCACTGCACCACACATAACATCTCATCTCGTCTGTTATGGTTACTATAGATATAGGTCAATGTCGAACAATCTGATTGACCAATGCAGATATGGTGTACACGACTGGCTGCAGTCCACTTCACACACTAACGGTCTGGCAAAGTTCATGACGTTTTGTCATCACCCCGGCACAAAAATTGAAGAACACTTAAACGTAGACTTGCTGCAACTCTGAAGGACATGGATTGCACCGCTGCAGTGAAGCGCGATCGCCTGCGTGGTGAGTCATTTTATGTCTGCGTGATAGATTGACCATAATAATCTGAGTTCCCTTGATCCAGTTCATCAATAGCGATAGAAGAC
>QNGE01002156.1:0-35753 GCA_008508345.1 Paragonimus westermani
GCGTGCTTCTCACATATGCGTTGGGAAATATATAATATTCATATATTTATTCATTCACTCATGCATGTTTTTAATGATAATTCATTTTCATGGACTTCCTCCGATAATGCATGTAGTTTGTGTTGGTACCTGCGATTGGTGTTGCGTGATTACTTGGCCACAACATATAAATGAAAAGAAATTATGCGTATCAACGTCGTGGACAAGTAGTTAAAAATTTGTCATGGTCCCCAGGTTTTTGCTTGACCCAAATCGAAGTGGTAATATAGCTGTTTGTACTGTTAATGTAACGCGTGCATTAACTGGCGTAGGAATACTTTCGAATAAAAATTCCTAAGTGTCTCCAGTTGAGTGTGTTCGCAAGTAAATAGAATCCTATATGGTTTTCAGAAGGTGGATCGATTAACCAGGGTTGGATGTAAGCTTTGGGGCGACGTTTCAAAAGGTAGCTTAAAAGTTGCACCAATTCGAGAGCAATCGATGAAAACCCCTCTACTTATGATCAGGTGTCAGTTCAGGCGTAGTGCATGGTCGTAACGTCGTGGCCTATGAATGAAGGCACTGACGTCTGTGCTTGACAGTCATCTTACGTAAAACTGAAGGCTGTAGAATCACGAAATTCATGCGTTAAAATTATGGCACGCTGTGGAAAATTCCAGCTAATCTACTGCGACATTTGCTTTCTGTACAACTTTGGTAAAGATCTCCGACCTACGCGTTCGTGTGAACGTTGTATAACATCTACGTTTCAGGCTTACTTATGGTGGTCAATGACGCCGGGGGTGTCATTCAGTTTCATTTTTAATAGTACATGCTCGCGTTCAAGGAAAACACTAAATTTGTTGTTCAGTGTAATTAGGTAGTTGATGATTGACGGTGCTAAACAGGGATGTTTTAGTTTCAGCTTTGAAGGCAGAACAGTTTTCAGTGTTGACGGTGGGTTTTTTGGATGCTCAGTTGCATTTTTTAAAAGCTAGTTGTTCGACTCTCAGACTGTGCACGGATGACTCACTTAAGCCTTACATACAGCCAGTCACAAATCAAGTGCCACGTAGATCTATGACTCGCTCGTTCAATTATCTCAACATCTCGGATGAGCATTCAACATAAATGGACAATTGTGAATACCCACTTCTGAAAGTTATCAGAAGTGGACATGCGATGGAACGAATGGCAACCTCAGAGTGCGTTCGCCTAACTAACAATTATGGGGCAAATTACGTGAACCTATATTCTCCCTCACGGCTCCCTGTATATGGAGAAAGCGTAGGACTATATTGCACCGGAACACGAGTCGTCTTGCTCGCATTTCATTTACAACTGTGTCCATCACAGATTCTCATAATAACGTGTTGACGCATTATTCCACGATATGTTTCGAATGATTAACGAACAGTATTGTAATTTTCACTGCACATGTAGCCACACATCACGAGTCGTTTAGGACACATTCCGTCTGTGACCGGGAACTGATATAACTTTAAACTACAACCAGAAGTTGGAAGCGTTACAAGACTCGCTTGTGACGGTTGGTTTTATATGTCGGACTGACACCGAACACATCAGGAAACCGCCCGGGCAATTGAATTTGCTGCTTTTGTATGAAACGTCTGCCTCGCTCTGTGGTTATCATCTTTGATAACGACTGGTATGCCACTTGTTTGCTATATGGCTGCATATTTGAGGTTGATTTTCGGCGAAATGCGCAATATGCGTGATATATGCAATATACGCAAACCCATTAGCTCAGGGTAATAAGCTCCGACCGATTACGGATGTTGCAAAGATGCATGATCGTTCAGTACCTACTAGAACCCTCCGCATCACACTGTTTAAACCCAGTAGCTCACGTGTTGTACTTTGAAGAGTGTCTGGAATCGTTCACTTCAGTTAAAACGATGATTTGTGGAATGAGCATCAGACAAGAGGACACTTATATAACGATTGCCTCCCACAGTAGAGGCACCAGAGACCTACCCGGTTCCCCTTCTGACGACACAAAAGTGATTTACGACGTATGTGCAGCTGGGAGAACGTAAACTCAGCTCACCAAACACGCCGTTATCCACGGCTTCCTCTCTTGCACTTGTTTCACCCGTATGCCAACTGCCATGTAACCTTGGTAAAATCCATACTGATATTATCGTACATTAAGCGCCCATCACTTGAATTCATACTTGAAGTCATCATGGACGGAACGCTGCAATCTATCATGTATATTTCTAAACCATCGTTAAATCACTGGAAGTAGAAGGATCAACGATTTTCGAAAAGCCCTTCGGAGCTCCCTGAGCTGTTTGATACCTGAAATAATACAAGGCGAAAAATCAACTTTCACCGAGGTAAGTCAGTGAAATATGCACTTATGAATGTGCCAGCAAATTTGTTACAAAAAATGCTATTATTGAACACAAACGCATTTCATATTTATATCATTGAATTGTTAGGATTAGCACACTCTATCCTCCATTTCATTATTTTTAATTAGGTTGAAACGCTTTGAACATAATTCGTTAACAGTAAAGGAATATTATGTTATAATGCTTACAAAGTCAAGTAACCTCTGAAAATCTCCAAAGCCAGGCGATCATTTCCAAGTGAAAAGGCATGACGACAGCAAAGATAGGTGTAAAAACCAGACAGCGTGACAAACACCCGCTTCTTTCCCCCAATGCTAAGGCGAGTAAACCTCCTACCGAAACAGTAATCTCAACAGCGGATATTGGCACAACAGAAGAAAAGAGCAATTCTAAGTTATGTCCAATTGCCGTTATCGACATATTCGCAATTCAAACCAGAAAGATAACGGACCTACAGCCCGACGTGGCAAAACCGCACTAAGATTTCACCAGTAAAGCACTCAAGTAGCAATCTGTTATCGTACTGACTGAACTGCCAACGTCGATTCCCGCGCGACTTTTCCAGATCAGCAAGTTGCAACCGGAAAACCATTACGTTGCCTTCCCAGATAGATGCCAAGAATCAAACCACATCCAGATCTGTTGACCACGGGCGCGTTCAGTCCGTTCCAGCTAAACCCACGGTCAATGTCAGAAACACCTCTTTTGGTCATAGATGAGGTTCTCCGTAAACCAATGTATAGGCTGCAAACAATTCTGGACCGAGTGCCCAGAAAGTTTCTCCGAGTACTGGGAGTGTCAGCTCCAACTCCCCAATGAGAACGAGGCCGAGCTAGCAAAGCCGCATTCCGTTAGCTGTGAACATTTCTATCTACTGCCTGAAGTGGCCGTAATCACCCAATATAGGTCCAGAATTCATAGACAAGGCCCTACATCAATAGTGAGGCCTGTAAGATGCCCACTAGAGAATATTGTTTTGGATTGATAACAGCGGAGTTGATAAACAATATCTCTTGGACGCCGCGAATTCGGTTCTAAACATCACATTCTAAGAACCAGCGCACCATAGATGAGGGTGCATAATTTGCCCGATACTGCTTTTGAGTCAAACTACAACCATAATAGTTTTCAGCGCTTCTAAGCATTACCCGATAGCCCCGCAGCAATCTAATTTTTTAACCGAAATGTGAGTCTTTTTAGAATAGCGGTTCCTAATATATGCTGTTCACCAAGTACTTCAACACCTGAGTATAAACTAACACAAATTTCACCCAAACCAGTCATATTTAGTGGACCCTTCGATATTTCATCGACCACCATCCGACTCTCCTTCCGATGTCACCCTCGGTTGTCCCACTGTAGTAGTACCTTTCCGGCGCTTTCTGTCACGGAGTGAAACCTTTGAGACACCCACTGGAACGGGAGCGGGAAACTGGTACTGCCCTGGACACGGCGTTTCCATGTGATATTTTGCAACCCAATACACCATCTGTAATAAAGTTCTACGGTAGCTTGAGCGTAGTGCCTGATAGACAAATTCTATGAGGTCGTTATTCATGAACGCAAAGTTAGCAGTACGCAGTTTGCCTTGTGTCTTTCGATCTAATCCCCACATCCTTATCGTCACTGAGGCGTGGTGTTCCTCATATATTTCAAAAACGCAGTTAACCATCATAGGACACTACATGTTTCTTCTTCAGAGGACTGGGTTGTGCTAATGCATTATTTGCCTAAAGAGCCATTTTTGGAGTCGCACAGGACGAATCTAAGCTTTACGGAGCCAAATAATCGTTGCGACCATTGGACTCCGTTGGTTCTCGCGATCCACCTCTAGGGCGCAACCAAGGACCACCCAATATTACTAGCAATGATCTGGCTGACTTTGCAGGAGCAATAAATCATGTCACGCATGCCCTGCGAACACACCATAATGGCAGATGACTTCAGCATTCCCAACATCACTTGGGCCTTATTCCCAGCTGCAGCATAGCAAACCGAACTTCTTCCATACATTTAACTGAATGGATGGGACCAACATATCTCAACGCCCTCCAGACGGTGGCGTATATTGCGTTCCATATTCACCATAGTTATCTGGTCTGTAGAGGCATCCGTCCTAGGACAATACCCAGGAAGTGACCACTATATCGTTTATATATGATTGCAATACGGTTACCAGACAGACAGTTGTGCTCTATCGTCCGATCAAGTATATCCATTGGAATTTACTCTTTTCCCTGAGGTCCTTAAACTGGAGCACATTCTTTCTCATGTCAAACCCAGACGTAGCAACCCAGAAATTTATCAAGCATCTCACTTTCCACGTCACCATTCTAGCCACCATAAGGTTGAAACGCGTTGGTTCGTACGTGCAAGTTGGAATCCCTACTGCAAAAAAGACTAAGATTTGAAATACTTAATTCGAGGCAGAGAAAAACATTAGATTTCTAATTGATGATGAAAATCGGCATCACATTTAGACACAGTGATATAGTATGCAACTGAGTCACAGAAACGAAGAAAAGCTGGCCTTCAGTAATGAGCAGAGAGGCATAAAACTAATGCAACTGATAAAGCGAAGAAATTCCCTGAGAGGTCTTGCTACGAAGGTTATTGCTCTCAAGGATGAACCGGTCGCTGATGACTCTTTCGAACTACGTGAAATCTTCAGCCTATGTTTCGCTGCCCCTTTCAGTGCAAAATACGACGTATTATCTGTTCATACTCCGTTGAAAAAATTAAACCTCTCAGTAACGTTTCGACTGATGCTAGAAGTATCTGTTCATAGGTAACCGCCATTTAACCCACAATTCATTTCGGATTCGGTGGTAACTCACCAGTGGTTATCAGGCAAAAAGCTGATGATGTACCCACGTTTTCCTTTGAGTTGTTCACAGTAGAACTTTGTCCAACATATTCTGTTCCCACTGTGGTGAGTCAAAACTTATACCCTTCCACGAAAGTGGCTCGAGGCAGGACGTCATCAATTATCTCCCGATCAACCACACATCGGTATGCTCCAGAACGTTCAAAAGAATAAAAAGTTGCACGCTGTCGAGTTCTTAATGTCATAAACTCAATAAGCTATTTCACAGCTCAGTTTCCTCAGTGAGTGTCGTTGCATCTATCGATGTCCGCCGACGGAGGAAGTGCATCAATAATCATGCTCTTAGAAATGCAAAAAGCTTTCGAGCGTGTCTCATACGCGTCTCCTGATCAACACGGCATCATCTGGCATGAAAGATACCTTGTCAGGCTGGTTACCGTTATGATAATAATAATCTATATTTCTCAACGCATCTGTGAGAAGCACGCTGGGTTATGCGCGATCACTGCAGATATTTAGAAACCATACAAAAACGAATAAGTTAACGGTAACGAAAACGTGAACCCTGCCGTCAAGAAGGACGTGGTCAAAAGGCAAATGACTATAGTTTATGAAATTTTGACGCACGCAACAGAGAAGAAGATAATTCGTTCGCTTCACAGGTTTAGTCTCAAACAGATGGGATGTTACACCAATTTACTTCCTACAAGGTCGTATGACAGGCAATTTTTTAAATAGTCCAAGGTCACTCCGGGAAGAATGTCCAAACGCACATCTGGAGAGTTTCACAATCAGGGGATAAAATTGGCGTTTGGTAAATGTCAAGATAGGTCGGCTTTGGGTAGATTCTAACGCAGGATTTCGTCGATTGTTGGAAAACGTCGAAAAGTTGAACATCTCGTAAACCGCTCAGCTAAGGCAAAGTTCCGTGCGTTCTTCCGTCGTAGAAAAATTTCCTCGCTCAGTGGATAATATGGGGATCTTAAAAATGAATGTAATCTCATCACAGAGCCACTTCATTTGTAGTTGCGTAGGTGTTGCGCAGGCTTAACCCGGTACAACCATTTCCAATACAAAGTGGTTTCGTATATCTGATTAATACGACACATTTCATTATCGGTGTTTTTGAAAGAATGGAGAAGCCGGTAAATATTCACCAGTACCTGTAATTCGTCTAATCCGACCTCACGGAAACTCTTACCGCAGGTGTGTCAATTGTTAACAGCGTCCAGCCATTTGCAATTAAACTGCAGGCAGTTATCTGCAATAAGTCAGCTAGCCGTTTCGTTCAGCACGGTGTGTCGCACAACAGCTACGGCGGCTGTGACGAATGTTCTTTACGTGGACGTCACTCTTTCCAACACGGCTTGCCCCACTGTTAACAGCCGCTTAGAAACTGATCGTGGTTTCTGACACAGGGTGATACCGGAGGATGACCTGCGGCTAACTCAAGCGCAACGCAGAGTGATAGGCTGGCGTATGGAAGTGTAACTCGATTAGCAAACATATTTCCTCGGGAAATGCAGGCCCTGAAAATTCTGAAAACAGTAGACGGCCTCCGAGTCTCACCAAGTTCTTCTTTACATTGGACCAGCGGCGCTACATAGTGTTCAGGGTGTTGCACAGTACGCAAACTTTTTGGAACTCCCAACATCGATATACATTTCGTCGCCCTGTTCTCTGTAAAGCTCCTCCACAATTTGCACCAACTGTTACCAACACTATGCTCAATTTCTGCGCGTTTTGAACCTCAGAGGAACTGGTGTACGACGTGCACAGCTTACGGCACCCGCCGAGCGAGTGCAGTTGAAGAGGTCGTTAAGGGGAACATCCAAGTTCTTGTCTCAAGCTGACGGTAGGTTGCGGAAGATAGGTAATGGCACAGTTTTGCGTGGAATTGAGGTATGTGTGAGTGACGGTGGTACTTCAGTTTTGCATTCATGAAGCCGTCACCAGCAGAGAGTTTACTTCTCACAACACTTCGCTTATCACTACAATACTCGACTATGTTGTGCCTATCACTGAAACACCCGACATTGTAGTTGATGTTCATAAAGTTGCAGACGGTTTGCCGCAGGTGTCTTGTGAGCTAATTACCGATGTTCACAGCGTTTTACTACCCCGTTCGGTCTTCGAACGTATGTCTACCAAGTTCGCCACCCCAGCCAGTCCGTGATTCGGTGGTCTGCGAAACACATTTTATGTAAATGTATTCAGTTGCCCCAGGTAAAGAACACAATTGTTCACGCATTACATATATTGGCTGTTAATGTCATATAATTCCAAAAACTTTTCCCGACTAGTATCTTGTATCAGATATCCGCCATCGTTTATCTGCTGGAAACAAATGGGTGTGTGGTGGTGTCATACTGTTAGCTCCTCGGAGTAAACGCCGTGAGCCTGTTGTCTGTTGTGCAATCTACGTATGTACAGGCTTTGTGATTGCACATGCATCCCAAAGAAGACAACCTGATGCTGTACTGCAAGATCCCCGTCGGTTGTCGTGAGTTCCAGTCACTACGATACACCTTACAATTGCATGGATAAGGTGGACTTGGCCGCGTGTCATCATGGCCGATTACATATTTCGTTACATCTCCGTAGGCGATGTTTCAGACTGTGCCTTGGGATTTGATAAACGGAGATCCAGCACACAGCATTACCCACTCGGTGCCTTCTCATACCATCCTAAATTCATTCGGAGGCCTTCCATGACGTGGATTCCGATTTAGACGATGGGCAGTGGTTGACAGCAAGCACCATTGAGGAGTTACCGACGATGCAGAGGAAGCAGCTGGGAAGCACATACAGCGATTTATCATCGACATCGGCTTACTCGATTAGTACAGAGCAATGCGGCTGTGGCACATTAGTCCTGAGGGTGGCCAAATTATGCGACCTAATTTGGTATTTGGTATTTTTTGCTACCTTCGGATTGAACAAAAGCCTTACGCTTGCCCACGCTTGTCACCTGTCCACGTGCATGTGACACGTGCTGTTCCAAACTACAATACAACAGAGTGCCCCAAGGTCCTCCCCCACCGCAGGCGATTCCAGCATTGAGCCTATCCTTCCGTTACTTTTCATGGGACAGCTGAAGGAGTTAAGGGAAGACCTCTGGAGGTAGGCTTTTATCAATCGGAAATCCGTAAGGGTTGACTAACACATGCTGTGTGCGGTATAATATTTGAACTCTCCTGTCGGATTTTGTAAGGAGCATAGAGTTGAAGACGGCAGTCCGGTGGCTTTGAACACGCTGTTCCACAGAAACCCCGCTACGAAGATAAGCTTTCCTAGCGGTAGCAGGCCATTTTCACCTGGGGCCTCCATTTTGTTCCGATGGTCCAAATGAAGGTGCATTGTCTATGAACTGTAATATCTTCAGCTGCAATGATCGCAGAGCATTCGAAAGACGTGGAGAAACGCCCCATTCCCTCTTCCAAGCTGTGGCTACTTGGAGCTGGAAATCACATCGGTACCCGGAAGCGGTCAAGGCAGGTAAAAACACCGAATTCGGCAGCAAACGTAAGTCGAGTTTCAAAATTTCCGTAGTTTACTACCAGTTAGTTGGATAGGTTCGATAAAGACAGGGAAAACCTCCTGATGTTTGCTGTGTCGTAAGACATGAACGTATATAGCGAGTTACCTAATTTATCGTCTAGCATTTCGCAAGGTGCTGTTCCATCAACTTCACTATCATCAAGTTTTAGGTTGTACCTTCCACAACCAAAACTGCCGTGTACATGCATCCCATATGACACCATACAGTGTTATATTACACGTATAGCCGTCGTTCTCAACTTCGAAAACAATGCTGATGATTGACATCCGTGTTCATTTGCATTGGTGATTGTTCGCATTTTTTGCATCGCCCAGAATAGCGCGTTAAGCAGTTGACGTTAGCCATTTGTTTGCATTGCACACACTTTCCAGCGTGACGTCTGGCGGGCACGCAAAAGTCAGTTGCACAAGGGAGCGCTCACGATTCCTTTACACGCACCAAGTTATCCAGCCTCCCCTTGGAAGTGACTTATAACCAATCCGTCCTCTCATATGCCGCCGATGTCGTTTCGGAATGCGTCCAATAGTGTACACCTGTCCTTTTATTTTGAGATAGATCATTCTCAACAGTGACAACGGGCAATTTCCTGGAGTGCGTGAGATCGGTGGAGGTCTCAACGCAACCATTATTACCAGGTGCGCGAGAATTTCAACGTTTATGCATGAGATTTGGTGTGGAATGTCAAGTCTCAACATTGGGGTTTCCGAGTCTCCGTAAGTTTATTAAGAAATCGTAGTTCGCAGCATGCCGTCTAATTAATTCTGTGGGAAAATGCCTGTCTAGAGGGTCTATTGATGGGGCAACAACGTTTGGATACATTTCCATGCTTGATCCCGAAGTAGTCCCTCCGTAATCCTCAGGTGTCCTTATCTGGTCTCCACGAATTTGAGCGCGTCCATAGGTACCGGGCGGGGATGTGTTACTAGGCTACTAAAAAGATCTTCAGCGTAAGAAAGATTCAACAAGAAGGGAGTAGCTGAAGACAAACTCCGTGGTCACCAACCTTCCTCCAAACGCACAACAGTTTTGGCACAGTTGAGGCAGACGGCTATTTTAACACATCGCCACTACGTGTATCCACTCACAAAGGTATTTGTATGTCCGTGAAGATGGGCTCGCGTTTATTTTTGTGTGCTCCATACCCCCCAGGTAATCACAAACGTTTGCGGCGTGTAACTATTAGTCTGGCGCCAAACGTTCATGCTTCGGGGACCGGAAACTTTGGGGGATCTAGTGAAAAAAGCAAAGCTCTGCAACTGTGCGTTGCAAGACCGGGGGTATTTGGTGACTCAAACTTGCTGAAGAAACCCTTGGAAAGGGCCAACCAGACTAACTTTCAGGCGTGATCATAGTGTATTCCTAGTGCATCTAAACAGTGTACAGCGCAGTTAACAACACGAAACAAAAATACGATAAAAATAAAAGGATGACTTACAGCAGTACGTGAACGCGCTCTGGTTCAGAGTTTCGCCACTACAAGTGAAGGCGTTTACGATGCGTTTGTTTCGTCATTTTGTTCAGAAGAGACTTCAGGTTACCATGGGGGTGATCGTGAAGGCGAGTAAATCCATGAAACTTTTAAAATAGATTCTGATGGCCTCTGACCTTAGCAGTAACCGAAGCGGGAATAAAGATGATCAATACAGTTTCTTTGAAGAGGTTGGTAAAATTCGGGATCACACTTCGGTATTAATCAATCTAGGCAGAGCAAACTCAAAAACGATGCATTACATCTCAATGACCTCATCGCTGGTTCCAGAGGGCCCCGTAATGAAGAGGAACCACGTCAAACACTTGAAGATTGCGCGAAGGATTCACCCAATTGGGGACATTCTGTAAATGGGGTAGAAGTTCCCGCTCTCGTGGTCCGTAGAACATAAACAAAGGTGTTGTGTTTGTGCCTAGCCCCCAATGTAATGTTTATACAATGTCATTATATATGTAATCAGGCTTACACTTGAGCGAGGCAACAGTAAACCACAATGACTGACCATTTGGAAATCACCTGGATTGCCATAAACAGATACGAGTGGCCCATCGTTCAACATGAGAAGGTATCCTTCATTCACCACTGGCTGTTGCGTCACTGACGACAACACTCATCTCACCGCTCCAAACAATCTTTCACAAGCTCCGCCCTGAAGACACGCACTTGAAGAAATGAACTACCAATCAATCCATTGCTTTGACGGTCCATATGCCAACGCACATCGGTCTAAGAATTGCGACCCCTGATTCAGTTGTAAGTCGGCTGCGAGATATTTGGAAACGTTGTCACTGTGATTGGCCTACTGCATACCCTGCTCTCCAAAAGGCGCATCGAAGCCACGAGGAAGAAGTCTACGGACATCAGCTCGGCTATATCTATGTGAATGACACGGGGCTGCATACAGGCAGGTGCACAGTTGTTAGTCCGTGGACCGAAAAAATTTGTTCCCGTTGTTAACGTTCCCTACTTTTGGTCCACAAACTCGGCATTCATTCTCAGTGCCCTATCCACCTCGTTGTTATTTTGTTGAACTAATTTGCTGTTAATCGCCTGCGGCACAAGAAACCAGTCTTGACCCAGCCTACCTGAGCCACTGTTCACCTCTGTCCTTGCTAGTCCCGTTGGGGAACAGTTGATTTGGTGGGACGACACTGTCATCGTGAATGATTGGGGCTTGATTATTGTAATTAACGATGGATTTCTACTAGCAGTGCGGTGTAAATATCCAGGCACCATCTTGTTTTCATTTTGGGGACCTGCTTTCGAGCTGCGTGTAACTCGAAGATCGGAAGTTCACTACGCAGCCTTACCGTTTGGCCTTGTTTTTCCCAGAAGTACTTTGGACGGACCAAAATCCACCAGTCAATACCTGAATGGGTGGCTGTCTGTCTACGCTCTCATCCGTTCAGCCGGCTCCATCGTTTGGTTGTCGTGCTTAGCCCAATCTCTCTTACATCGATGGCACCCCCCTAAATATAACGCAACAGCAGCCATACCCTTCAAGACCTTAAACCTTCTTTTAATGCTAGCAAGCACACCTGAGGCGCCCATTTGCCATTCTGATTCATGGTAGTGCCGTATCAGTGGGCTTGCCTCAATACTGTAACAAAGAGTAAGCAACAAATTCGCAGTCTCCATTCTCTGGTCGAACCCTGTCGCAAAGTTATGGGACCACATTAATCAAAGCTGGAATAGTCCCTCAAACCCACCTACTCTACGAGTTCTTATGGTGGACGCAATCAAGCACTTGAGTTCCTAGGAAAATCGTTGTTTTCCGATGACTATTATTTGAAGACAAGAGGTGTTAATTTCGGGCACACGGATGCACCATGTCTAGCGCACATCACTATGGATACAAAGCCAACCTAGTGTGGTAACCAAGTAACGGTCCCCAGAAACTCAGTTCTACTAAAGTTCTTTGACACTAATTGGTCTAGTATAGAAATAACGTTATATTTCGTTGTCACAGTAAGAGCGCATCTAGCCTCAGGGTCTTCTTTTGACAAGTGAGAGGAAGTCAACACCTTCGACCATTGTTCGTCTGTATTCAGCAGGACGGTCGGTCCCACAACCGGAGCTTCATATCTCCGCTCAAGGTTTGTGATACTCCACCAGACGCCACATTGGCCGGATTTGATTTTGAAAGCAAATGCCTGCGTTGCTAGACAGAGGCGGGTTTATTGGGAAGCCACACACGGCTTACAACGAGGTTTGCAAAGCGTGAAGAAATTTTTCGTGAGTGTTTCAACAATATTGTGGTATCTGTCGCAGTACAACATTATTTGTTGCAGTTTCCAACTCACGAATTGAGAAATACGTCAGGCTGTAAGATAAAACGTCCGCCATCATCCCCAGCCTTGGTATCGCAACTGCTTGCTTTGAGGTTATCTCAGCTTTGCCCACCAGGAAGCCGCATTAAATTTCATTAGCTGGAACAGCTGCCATTAAATAGCCCACTACTCTATAACCGACTTCTGACTTACAAAATATATACAGTTAGAAGAGCGTTGCTGAAGGGAATCTATGAACGTTGAATCCGGGCAGCTCTGCACTATCTATAGATTTGGCGTCGTCCAACCAACCTTCTCAGTGCACTCAATCATGTTTCTTAATATTGGAATCCAAACCGACCTCTTGGTTACAAAGGTCCTGGAGCAACCTGCAAGCCGGCAGTGGCATTGGTGTAGCTATTCCCAAGAGACCGTGTGTCGAAGACTCTAGACGGGTGGAAATTCAGTTCGTAGGTACTTGGCAGTCCTTCAAACAAATCCAGTCCCACCGAAACAACTTGTTTCATCTTGGTCACGTTAAGGGACTCTCGCGTACGAGAACACTTTTCCAGTGACTTGGGAGCTATCAAATTTTTTCGAGAAAACTCATGAGTATTTTTGACATACTGTAATTCAGGTCCGGTCCTTGGAGTAAGGTCTTGTTGAGAGACATACCACGGCGTTCAACGTCACGACCGAAGACGATTTTGAAGTAGCTGCCTGTGTCGAGTGTGTCACGGTTTTTAGGCGTTTTATAGAAAACCACTGACCATGGTCCCTGCCGTTACTTATTCTTTTTTCATCGATAGTTCCATTCACACGTTCAACTTCTTGACAGTGAATGCCAAACTTCTTTACAAGGACTGAAAGTGAGATATTCCGCTGAGTCACTCACAGGTGACAACATACGCACTATTCAGCGTTCGCAGTCGAGGCAACGTAGTCTTCTTCACAAAAAGGGAGAGCCAAAAGTCAGCGAAAATCATGTGCTAGCACAACACGGATTCTGAGGGGTTCAGTTCACACCATCTTCTTTCCACACATATAGAAGGTTTTCGCGGAAATAAACCACCAGTCAGAAATAGCCTCACGCTCGCTAGCCGTTGACCTGGGACTCAGGTTCGTCATCTTTTTCAGCCAGGTGCACGGATGCGGCTGGCCGGCGCGTCCGATCATCTGAGAGGAAGCGGGATAAAGTACATGTGGTAAAACGAAATGACAGCACGCCGCATGCCATTCGAACAAGACAACTCATATTAGGCGCGTGACAAACCGCTTCCCCCACGAAGGCTAATCTCGACGTATTACCAAGGTTTGAGATCGCTTTCTTATTGAGGCTTGTTTTCGTGCAGTTTTTTCATTCTTACTCTCCATCTGTGAACCTTTGTTCATGTGTACACTGGTTTCATTCCCGGTTCGTCGCACGGCCATTAAGCGACTTGTTGCATCTGGTCTAATTCGCGTGATTCTTCGTTCTCGGAACTTGCACATTTGGTGGATTCACTCTCAAGGTTCGTTATTATTCTTCCACGTGTGGTTTCAAAATTCTTCTTGTACCTCAGCACCTTATTACCAAAAAGCTTCATTTACGACCGTCTGCATTTTGGGACTCATCGACTGCGGGGTGCACCTAGAATCCATAAACACTCGCTGCACTACATACGCAGCCATTCTAGATCTAGCTCATCAAAAGACGTAACGAGTAGACTAAGCGCAACTCGGAGAACCACTAGACGCTCAGAATTAGAAGACCACGCGCACTTCGCCGTGTTTAGCCGAGCTGAGCACGGGGTGTTGTGGCAGGCGTCATTTCCGTGCTGAAGTTGTAATACTTACTTCTGTAGACCTCCTTGGCCTGCCTCATCATTACGGCTGAATGACGAGAGCTCACTTTTGGATCTCTAATCAACCTTCTATTTAGTGCAGCAAGGTGTTTCTCAGCTATCGTCTTCTTGTTGCACAATGCTCAACCATCTGATCTCCAAGTCGGTTTATCACATAGTACTACACAGGTTTCAGTCATAATCAATGCTTGTCTGGCCTCCAAAGAAGGCTCTCCGTCCTCCAAAGTGCTTCCATCAGCAGGATAGGACTCTCGTGTTCTTCGGTTCCGATCTTTAAAGGTGGCCTTATGTGCTATGACGAGGCTTACGTGACGTTCACTTCTGGGTGGGCTACGACACGGACCTCCGCGGCTGCAGTCAAAATTAGTTTTACTTTCTTAGGGCTCATTGCCACCGTTCAGCCTCCGTTTCACTGTCTAGTGTGTCTCAGGCATGTCACACCCCATGAGAATCCCTAAACGGTTTGCAGTTAGACCCCCACTAAAATAACCCTCAAGTGGACCCTTTCATTTATCTCACACTGCTGAACGACGTCGACCTACATAAGCGACACCTGTTTCACCGTGTAAAGTGAGCCCGCTATGATGAAATACTCCCGGTTTGAGGATTGCAACTCAACTGGTACTTGATTGCATAGACTGACATAAGTTCCTTGTAGAGTACGCAGTATCATCCGACAGGGTCGCCTGTACGAGCCACCCACACCTGCAATAGATTCACTGAACAACGCAGTGTCGGACTCGTTATCCAAAGTGCTGTACGTTATCACAGACGTTTTTGGACTAGTCAACATTGTTAGGAGGAATCCTAGAGTCGCCCTTCAGATTGGATGTGGACACGTAAGCTGGTGGTTCTGCCTTCTTGTTCTGATTTACGTCCGGTTTGTCCTCATGAGACAGTGTATCAGTTTGCGACCAAAGCCGGGTGTTGCAGGTGGTATCTGTAACTTACAAAACCTTGCCACATGGTTCGCTTTCAAGCGGACAAAAAACTGCCCGTTGTTTTTCATTGTTGTTTCGCGTCACTCCAAATATCGAATGATAGAACAAGCACAGTTGGTTGCATTGTGATCGTCTCTATATAACGAACAATCCAAGTCCATCCCCTCGTTAGGCTTGCACACTGCGAAGTTTCACCTAGAGTACCGAATCTCGAGGATTCACAGGACGTTGGGTAACTCATTCTGCTTTCCGAGTGAGAGGTCAAGTAGCCATATTGGTCAGCGTTGACCAACACATTGTTTCCCGTAAAATTCAATAGATTGCTGAATGTGGGTCTCCCTCCGAACCCAGTTACGCCTTCCGCAAATTCTGCCTACCTTTCCTGCAAGTGGCTGAGCAAACGCTAGACAGCTCCTATGAGGTTGGTTGGGCAGTTTGGTGCTGCACCGTAATCTCGCTGCGTCAGTATCGTCTGACGGCCCTTCACCTGACTGACTGGCCCGCGCAAATCATTAACCTCGTAGGCGACCAATTTTGGCACATGATAACCACCTCACTTGACCCTTGCATAATGCCTTGCTGCCAACAGAGTTGTTGGTGCGAAATTCGCATGACCTATGTAACTCCCACTTGTTTTGTCATGAGGTTGCAGCGCTCAAGTAACTTTTTGCCCTACGACAACAATTTTGAAAGCTTTGGTCCCTCGTCAGCCAAATTGTCTGCCACGTTACCTATAAAATTTCTGACACAGATGAATTAATTCTTCGGGGATCCATCCAAATTATCCACCTCAGATTTTTTAATACCGTCTGCGGAAACCAACAGTCTGGGAGCTAGATCTTACGCTTCAGCGGGGTCTAGACTAAGGGACAGCGTCCCAGAGGCCTGCTTTTGAACAGCGGCATTAAATCTTATTGCGGCCGTCGAGACGGCTTTGAGTTTTCACAAGCTCACGGTGTTCTTTGACGAGTTCGAGTGGTATGGGTCTTAACTCTGGCATTCCTGTTCTTTATGTCAATTATAATATGGAGTCATCACAAGCCTCATTAGAGACATCAGCCCTAATGGTTGAACCGAACAGGAAGAACAGGGATGGATTTTGGGACACCGTTCATCTTCTCCGGTGAGGTCGCCACCGCTCCTACCCCTGGCTTAGTGCCGGATCTCCGCACGTCCTTGGGGGCCTCAGACAAACAGCAACCATAACTATCGGTCCAACAGAAACTCTTTCGCTAAGAAGGGTCTTTGAAACGTTAAAAGCACTGTGAATAAACGAATCTTCGGCAAACTTCTAAGAATTAGAGCTAGTAAAAATTAGGAATGTCACCGTGAGTGTGATAACACAGTCAGTGGTTGTCAAAATGGAGTTATCCATGACACATTCGTCGCAGCCTTCATTAGCGTCGGGGTGCCCGATCGTTCAGTGCCAAATGGTTGGTACAAGGGAGCGTGATCGATCTATATCGATATCGGACTTAGTCGTAACAAAAAATGCCAAAATTCCATGACAGAAAAGTGTTGTTAATCATCCTCGTCGAACAACAGGATACCCGGGCCAAACAGTAATGTAGCCAAGTACTATTGTGTCGTTCCCCAACGATTCGGGTTCACACCGATTTACACATGGTATGCCGACCCCATAAGCATCTTTATCAACATTCGACGGCACTGGAGATAAGTTGTCTCTGGAATGGTTAATAAGAAGGCAACTATGGAAGCCTGATCTAATGCAGTGCTAAACGGATAAATATACTAACCACTTGAGCCTCTCATCTCAAGTGTAAGGAATTCTCGTAAGGTAGGTAAAAAAGTGTCCGTACAACGAAATCCGCAATTGGGTACTGACCAGTTTTGGAGGACGATGAAATGGAATTGAACCCACTCAAACAAATAACCGCTGGTCGGGTCGGAACAGAACGACTGTTCGTGAATCGAGGGATGATAAAAATTAATAGTTGCCCAGGAAGATTATGGGAGAGGGATGTCTAATTTTGGCAATTAGAAGTTAACTAGGCTCAGGTTGGGTAACATCGGCGGAAACGGTAGCAGTAACCGGGATAAAAGTAAGGAAGGTTGAGACAGTTTCTCTGAGGAAAGTAATAAAGCATAGGGTCATCTTTCAGCATTAATCAATCCCGTTAGAGCAGTCGCAAAAATGATCCAACAAAGCTTAATAAAATTAACGTCTAGTACTGTCTGTATTTTGATCCATCCAGCAGAAGAACGCATACCAGTGACCACATGGCATCACTTTCTTCATGTCTGCACCCGCACACTTTGCCACAGAACTGTTTGTTGGTGGGACTGTGCGTCTTTTGTTGTGGAAAATGCAAGCAAAACACGTAATTCTACAGATGCCGATGGAACATGTACGTGCCTTTGACATCCGTACATGCTATTCCACCAAATTCTTGCTATTTCCTGCGAACGGACTAGTGGGGTAACTTTAGAACCTCATATTTAAACGCCTGTTCATCGTTAAGCATCCGACTTCTGTATTGTCAGCGTACTTCCACTGTTGTTAATGACTGCCCGTTTTCCTGAGGGAAGGTTGGTTTTAAGATTCATGTTCGTCTTCAGTCAGTTGTTACCATTTTAGAGAAAAAGGGGAAGCTTTCGTGCAGTGGAGAGAGAACCTGGTAATGGTCAGTGAGTAGCCACCAAAATGGTTATTGGCTTGCGGCATCTCTACCACGAGCCTCGCTTTGAAGTTCCTGTACTTCACCCACTTGAGTTTTGAAGAATTCGCGGCGACTCAATTCTTACCAACTTTCTCCTTAACACCAGACTTGTGCAGCAAACCTTTACTCTAGTAGGTGTTAACAGTCGAAGAGGTAGCAACAAGAAGCCCTATCAACTTCGATCCCGGACCTTCCTTAGGCGGCAGTTCTTTTCTCATGGAGTTATCAACTACTGGAACGACCTTCCACTAAAGATTGCTAGCTGCTCCTCTAGAGACCGTTTCAAAGTTTCATCGGATTCTCACCCACTTGAGGAACTGTTTGGTTATTGACTCACCCTGTTCTGCTGGATTATTAGTTTACCTCGTTCTTGGTAATTCCTGTAAACCCCAAGAGCAGTGTTACACACTGTTTCCACTCACCTCCTTTCAGGTAAACAGGAAACCGCCGAACATCGAAACGAACAAACTGACTGGATCTGCGTTATTTGGTCCCCCAGACCCGAACCCGTGTACAAATCGCCGAAATCGCCGAATATCACCCAGTACGGAAGTTTGAATGCCCGGACGGTGTGGAGTGTTTTCTGTTGTTAGATATATCTGAGGAATCACGGATGAAATGCAGAATTACATAGTCAGCGGAGAAATGTGATCATGTGAACCATGGCAAATAACAATACGTGATTTTTTGCAAAAACTTCCGAGTAAACCCAGTAAATTCATGCACGTTGGTGAAATATATAGCACTAGTCAGCAGCTGTTGTCATATAACGTGAAAAATGGATCGGCTAACGGTTTCATCCTGTATATGATTAATATCGAATTTTTGTGTCGATTCGCTCCACATGGTCGGTAAGTAGATTGAAAAGAATGTTTAACGACACAGAAAAGTCGTCAGGTGGTCTATTAGGGAGGGGGAAAACACGACTGGTGACGCGAGATTCTTATGCATTCATGTGAGATAGGCGGTTTAAGTATTTTTCACGTTTTCCCAAACAGTTTTGGCGTGTACACCTTTTTGTACGGTGATCAGTAAACATGTATAACTGGCTATCATGGGACATGAAATAAGAGGGTACCAAGGTGATTATTTCATTACAAACGGGCGTGTGCACATTGACACTCATATGTGCCGACTGTAAACGTGTCTTCTTGTTCACACACAAGTTCTGAAGATAAATGTGTACATGTTTTATAATACTGGAATCGTTATTAGGCGTTGAGACCTAGTGTAACGCGCGACCGAAACTAGCGAGCGCGCACGGATTGAATTTGAGTTGTGTAACGGGGCGTGCTGCTGCGTTGTCGGTGCCGTTCTAGCTTTCGTTTGTGTAAGTCGTGTGCATGGCTTACTGGGCCTTCGGCTCATGTGTGTTTGTATTGGTTCTCTTTTCAGAACTGTTGTTCGAACCCCTACTTCGGAAAAGCGTTGTTCCTTGGTGCATCCACGTTGCCCGAAGGCTGGTCCGCGAAGTCACGGGCATCCAAAGTAGAGTCGGCTGGCCCGGATGTTACACTAGACATATGTCTCTACTATTGGAACTTGTTGGCGGAAGACAGTTTTTCACAAAGTGGTTAAATTTTCGAGATATCTTCGGGAATTAATTTGTAGATTTGAGTTTCATCTTCCCGTGCCGTAACCTGTTGAAATTTTATTTTGGTGCACGTTTTATCCTCCCTCTCTGGTTTATTCGGTCTACTTTTAACGCGTCGGTTCCGGTGGGATTCTTCAGGGCTTTTCAAAAAATATATCTGCAGACGCTGGTCTCCTATGTTGACGTCAGTTTGAGAGCAAATGCATTCTCGACTAACGTTCACGGTTTTCCGTATTCTTCTGGGGTTTTCGTATGTTGTGATGTCCTGCGTCACGTGCTCGTGATTTGCATGCTCACGCGCCAGCCATTTTTCGTATCGTTGACCATCAGGTCATAACACATTTGGCGACAGGGATTTTGCTTTGCTTTGCTCACTCTTTGAACCATGTCTGTCGACCCAGATTTCAAGCAGATGGTGCGATCGCAGAGCCCATTGATGGAGATACAAGCCACCCGCTTCGCCGCGCCTGGGCTGTCAACTTCTATCAAACCGCCGTCCGCGGATCACCCGGCCTGGAGTATCTCCGGTTTCCTGTATGACATCCAAGCTGGTGGCTACTTCGAGCCCTGGTACAAGCAATACCAATGTGTGTTCGCCGTTGAGCTGTCATTCCGAGATGAAGGAACAAAGATCCGTCTATTCCACCGAAAACTGAACCTAGCGGAACATGTCCGGCCGGCCGGCCAACCCTGGTCTTTGCGGAGACGGTTCAAAAAATTGGCGACGATCCTCGAGGATACTTCATACCTATTCAACTCGCGGTTCCGGTGCCTCCAGTTGGTCAAACGAGACGTAGACGACTTTGTCACCTATGCTGGATTCGTTAATCGGTAGTAATGATATTTCAAGTTTGGTTAGTACATGAAGGACTAGTTCTACAGCCCGGCCTTAATTCTCGGCCTGCAATCAGCAAGCCGTGCTGTTCTCCGTACCAGACTCCTAGTTAAAATCGACAGGAGCCGAACACCGAGCTGGAACAGGTTGTGGACGAATACGAGAGGTAGGTCGGCCTCAAGCACGACCCAGGTTTGATCCAGCATCCGGACCGGGCACTCAACGCAGCCCACGCCGTTCTCAGTTCTCAGCCAAAACCTCATGCACGGTCCAACAAACCCTGTCCTACTGATGACAAAAAGCCACCTTTTGCCCGTCAATACCGTGGTGCGGGGCATTTCCGCAGATTTTGCACCTTGTGACTGCATCGCTGCCGGCGATGCCACACTGTCGGTCACAAGGATGGTTTCTGCCAGCCACAAGCAACCAACAGGGTCAAACTGACACTGACCTCCAAGTTCAAGAGGACGGCCGGGGTTGGCAGACCCAACAGTCTGCTGGCGACATTCTTCGTCGATGTCTCCGTGCGCTGATGGTTCGGGTCAGTCCACTTCAATGGTCGTTCGGCTTGCCCGCATTTGGACAGAAACTCATACGTCACGATCATCTCCAAGAATCTCTGGTGACGCCGGGGAAGCTTCCCTGTCCACTCGTCATCCCAGACAGCAACCGGCACCTGTGGCGTCTCGGTGCAGTTGACTGGGAGACTGCAATGTTCGATGTCATTCAACGGCGTCTCGTAAAACAAGAACTCAGACGACGGGAACAAATTAGTGTCTTTGGCATCGGTCTCCTATTCCTCGTCGATCGCTCTCATCGTCGTGGCGAAGAAGCTTAACGGATCCATCCTGATCTGTGGTGGCTTCATAGCTGGCCACAATGCCGCATCAGATCCAAACCCCCATGCGCTTCCAGTGCATGAGAAATATTCAATATTCTCACCGGCGGCACTTGTTTTGTCAAACCGGACTTGACGGAGGCATATCTTCAACTCAAGGTGGCAATAGAACCTTGTGAACTACTGGCGATCAATGCCCATCGAGGCCTTCTGCAACACACCAGACTTCCGTTTGGTACCAAATCCGTGCCCGCCATTTTCCAGCAAGAAATGTACACACTGATTACTGGGCTACCGCGTACGGCTACCTACCCCGATGACATTATCATAATAGGGGGGACAACCGATGAACTTCTGGGCCAAATTGCTGCTGTTCTCCATCGCAAGTGCCAATTGTTTTTGCGCTCCATCAAGTATCTGGGTTACATTTTTGTTGCCGGCGGTCGCCACCCAGATCCCGTGGAGATTTCTGCAATTTAACGGATGCCGGCTCACAAAGATGTGCCACACAATTTTCTCCTTCTTTGACTTTACCAGCCACTACAATGCTTTTCCTCCAAAGTTACACGGTGTTCTACAACCCGTCAATCATCTGCTACGGAAGGATTTTACATGACGCTGGTCCCCCGATTGCGAGGGTTCCTTCACCGGCCTGAAGATGGTACTCAGCTCCGACCTGCTGCTGACGCACTACGATCCAACCCGTCACTTGTGGTCGCAGTCGGCGCCTCGAATTACGGAGCAGTCGTCTCTCACATCCTCCGGACGATTCTGAAAAGGCAACTGTTCACGTCTCTCGTACGTCTAGCTCCGCGGGGAGGAATTACGGTCAGGTGGAGAAAGGGACTCGCCATCATTTTTGCGATGAAGAAGTTTAGTGAACTACTATGCGGTGGGCACTTTTCCCTTATAACCAACTATGAGCCGCTACTGTCCATTTTTGGATGGAAGAAGGGCATCCCTGTTTACTCGACCAACCAGCCGCACAGATGAGCCACATCTTTGCCGGGCTGACTATAGCACCAACTGCTGCCTCATTGACCATTTTGGCTAAGCAGATGCTCTGTCGCGTCTCATCAACCACCAGCACGTTCCTGATAAATACGCCGTCATTGCTACTCTGGCAGACGGGGACGATGTTCGCCGACAACTCGCAGACGCCATTAATGGAATCCCGGTAACTGCCGTCAGCATCCGGCGCGCCACAGCATTAGACCAGACCCTGACCTAAGACATGGCGTTTGTGCGGACCAAATGACCCGCGGTTCTTCCAGCTGGTGACATCAGTCGATGCTAACAACGACCTGACTGACTTACAGTAGTGGATTCCCGTGTCATGTTTGTCGATCGGGTGGTCATCCTGGCCACTCTCCGCCTTCAGGTACTCTGACGGTTCCATTCTGGTCATCCCGGTACAAGCAGGATAAAGGCAATCGTCTGCGGTTACGCGTATTGGCCCGGCATGAACGGCGATTTCAAGGAGCTGGTGAAACAATGCTCAGGATGTCAACAGGCTGACAAGATACCGACCAGGTAAGATTCCTTACCGAGGCAAATACCCGAGCGTCAATGGTTGCGCCTCCACTCGGAATTTGCTGCCCAAATCTATGAATTTTCTTACCTCGACTAAGTCAACGTATACTCTGAATGTGTCACTTTGGACAGGACATTTATAACTGACACATTCGGGTTGTTCGCGCTAATAACCGGTTCGACACTTCGTATGTGCTACATCAACGTGGTTCGATGTCCCGCGACCTTTTCACCCTACAATATGAAATGCAAAGTGACCTCGTGAGACAGACGTGTTCATTCGTGATGCACCCGGCACGATGGACCATCCCAATCATGCCGACACCGCAGGTGCTTGTACAATCCTCTTTCACCCCCCCCTCCACACACATGCACAAATTATTTCCTTCATGGTGGAACCGTATTAGTCATGTTCACGGTCAAACCAAAAGCCGTCAGACCCTCCCACGTGTTAAAATAATTAGAGGTTTAAGACACCGGACACAACAGCGTCGTGCATGTACATGAACATGAACTATGTGGCACACAGTTGCACCAAAAGGATTTTGGCTCCGAGGCTCCTACTGGCTCACACTGCAAAGGAATTACGAGTGAAGGATTACACTGACATCAACCCAGCTCTCTGAAACTCTCCCTCAAGTCTCCGCATATTCAAGCAGCGATCTGCAACAATCATGTGTACAGAACTAGCCGGATTCTAATACGTTCAAACACTTGGTTATCTAGCTCATTATTCATTTATATGTCACACTGCTAATTAGGTGTTATATATGCATGCTTTTTATTGGCGTCATTATCTTTTGGCGATAAGTAACTCTCGCGTCAATAACTCCAGATGGACTGAGATAATCACACTGTCTCCGGCCAAACCTCTCAATACGCCCGCTAACCTGCGGCGCATTTTCTGTCAGCGTGGATTTCTCGACAATCTCGTGTCGGTCGATAGGGCACAGTTTAAGTCGTCACACTTCGGGGATTTTTGCCTCCAACCACTTATGCAGCACACTCTTTCTCAGCACTGTCAAGAAATTTTTCCAACTTCCAGGTCAGACATGAAGTTGACTACATTGTGATCACTCCGTGAAAATTGTTCGAAGAAGGACACAATAGGAGGGGAGATGCCTGTCGCAAGAGTGAGATCCTAAGTGTGGCCTGGTCTAACAGGTGTTAAAACACTTTGGCAACATCCGTTTATTTGGACACATGTGAGAAACCCAATTTGGCTTGCAGGAGCTGTGAAAGAGATTCAACTGAGGTTTGGCACTTTGAAGTCTCTGTCCATTAGTTTGTGCCGTGAAGTTAAGGATGATACGTAATTCAGTCGATTAATAAGGTCAGTCATGTTGTTACGAGTGATTTCAGGTGGCCCGTAGACACGTCCTACGAGTAACTCACGGGATCGAGTCGACACCACTAGCCACAAAGAGTCGTCAGTCATGCTCAGACAAAGTTAACTAAGAATGGCTGCACAGTATTGCTCCCTCAGGTAAATCAAAATTCTTCCACCACTTCCTGTACTGCGATTTCTACGGAACATACAACCTGCAGCATCCAGTTGTGTGTCTGAAGTCTCAGAGGTACACCGGGCTCTAGTGACTAGAATAATAAGATTGAACTACATAAGCAGATTGAAGGTCTAAAAGTATGCAACTTATTTACTACTGAGCGCGCATTCGAAGGCAATAAACCTGGTGCACTTCTCTTATCCGACATCATTTTTAGACCTTCACAATTGTCCAAAACAGAAGTCTATATGATTGAAAAAACCCGAGTGACGTAGCTTGTTCTGATGTGCTTATAATGAAATCATTAGTGGCAGACTGGGCGCCAACTGCTCCTCAATCCGTGACAGAGTTTTTGAAATGCGTCAACAGGGTACGTTTGGGGGTAGCGGAACTATGGGAGGTGAACTTTGTAGAAAAAGTTTGAACGTTTTCTACTGGAAATGAATAAGACCTGAATGAATTAGTCATGCAAAGATGTACTTTGTTAGCAGAGAGGCCACCGGTTGCGTTTGGGTGGGCATTCGTGGTCTGGAGGGTAGTTATGTTGAAAAGGGTGTTGAATGTAGGGCAAGTAGATCTAAGTTAATAATGGACTCTGTTTGAACCTTAAACCACGTGAGAAGTTGCTATCAGTGAAAAAATGGCTCACGATTGAGAGCAAATACATCCTTTCATTTGTTGAGTGTAGACTTGGGCTTGCATGCTTTCTTCTCCCCTTAGTCTACCGAGGAAGTAAACCCGAGCGAATCGTAGGGTAGTGGAGTTAAGGAGGGTTTGTTATTACCGGTACACCATTGGTGATCAGCTTGTGGGAACGTTCAAGTTCTTTGACGACCGATCGTTTAAAGTTATTTTATATTGTTTCTTTTCTTCTTCCATGCCTTGGGCTTGTGTGAAATGTATTGTCGCTATCCTGTCCCAACCACGGTGGATAGCCTAGTTGCATCAAATGTTGACTAACTGAGATGAGACTATTTATCTTCACTGCATACATGGACACACCATAAGTTACATGCACGTCGGTTGCATTTCAGGGAGCGTTGTGGACATAGGAGAGGCCATGATAAACCGAAATGAGAAATTTTTATTAATTTTACCTGTTCACTTGAACAAAGAAGTGAAACAACAATGCTACAAAACAGTCAAAATGACCCGCAGCAATTGCCCACGATAGATTTTACCATACCAAGTCCACTGTGTGGTATTAAAGGGTTGCTCTCTAATGTAGGAGAAATATCAGCGAATCCAGTTTCTGCAGATGTGCTAGGGGGACGTTACCTCGATAACCTCGACCGCGTGAAGATAGAAGACGACGCAAACGCGGATGAAATGTGTGTTGACTCTAGCAATAGGAGAGCATATTATATGTGAGTGGACTCATTAGGTATGAAAAATAGTGTGTAACAGGGTAGAAAAAAGGCAACGGACTCTATATCTGTGGAGAAATATTCCGATTTTTCCAAGGATGCCGGTAGAACCAGAACCACGCGTTCGCCTATGGGTCAACCCCCGCCGATAGCAAGGTTATTGGAACTGATCCAACAAAATTTAACCCTGTCAGTTAGCACTATCGACAATCGATCGACAGTGAAAAGCCAAGTCTCAGCGCGTTGACTTCGTATATTATTACCGACCCTGGAAAATAGAGAGTACAGAGAGGCGCGTCAAGCTAGCGAGGCACGGAGCGAGTTGTGTGATAGCCCCGGGACGGATGTTACAAATTGTGTAGCTTGACTAAAACAAAAGTTGGTACAAAATCAAAATCATAGAAAATGTACAGATGAATGCGACTATCAAAATATCATTTATTATAGTCGCTACAAGGTGCTAGATAAGCACCCAATTTGTTTTTCTCTGAGATTAGACCTGGGATTGAGCTCAGGGTCCACTGAATAAAACTACAAGTGGCAAAGGTGGTTTTGGTATTCATATGTTCGCCGAGCTTGACATTTAGGTTGCAAACTTTTCATCACCAGGCGAGGTGACATCATCTGTGGGAACCAGAACAATTCGTGTTTTTATAGCTTGCTGTATACGCGGATATCCCAAATTTGATCATGGAAAAGTGAATGGTGATTGAAGAGCAGGCAGTTGGTTGACTTTTCACGAACCTCTTATTTTTGTTTTAACGCTCTTCTTCAATGTCAACCTTACAATTGTTAGTATGGCAGCGTCCATGGATGTTAACCTTCAAATGGACCAGGTATTTTACCATTGTTTTTTGGTATTTTGTTAATGACAGGCTTGCTTTCATGGTTAATTAACTTCTGGAAGTATATTTCCAGTTTCTAGTATAATCCCGGTTTTCTTCAGATGCTTCCTATACATACCATTCATGTTCACTTCCTCTGGTGAAATTCGATTTTCATTCTACATTACACTAGGGTCGTTGTTACAGCAGTGTTTCTCAAACCCGGTTGTGAAACTTCTGGTATGGGATTCAGTTGTCTTAAACGATCGCACTTTTTATACCCACAAAAAATGGCATCTGAATTATTTTATGCCGTTTGCCTTCATGCCCTTGCTGTTAAACGGTTGAAAATAAGTTTGTGGTACCGTTTTGATATGTTGGCTATAGCTACATGGTTGGGGCATATGGACATTGAAATTCATAAGGCATGCGGGGTCAGATACACTGTAACAAGCATTAATTGGGTGCGTACGACCTACAACGATTTTGATGTTTCCCTTATACTTCCCAACTTTGGGCTACACAATGGTAACTTGTTTTTGTTTTTTTACGGAACTGCTAAATGCCTTCTCAGTACTCCTGCCTACACTTAATGTTCTCAAAGAACACCTTACAGAACGTTGCGGACAGCAACCAGTGAAGCAGTTATTCACTTTCAACCGTCTCGAACATTACGCATGATTCTTGGGTAAACGCACTGGACGCTCAAAAGAATTATTATCGACCATATGATGTAAAACTACGTCTTAAGTACCACTCAAAACCATGTAAAATAATTCTACGGCCCATTTTAAGGTGTATTGGTTTATTCGAATTAGCTATGGATCCTCTTCACTGGTCCGTTGACTATCAGCGATGTGTACCGTTAGAGGGTGATGACTTGATCTGGAATTGAAATCCTGAAGCAATTGGTGTTGTTACTGATATAGCCAGTTGATTGAGTTATATCAAATTCGACAACTCAGGCCTCCCATCGCGGACTTCGCTCTTGTATATTTTGACTGTTCAAGGCATTTGGTTCAGAACTCGTTTTTATCAAGGCATCCGTTGTGTGGTTTCAACGCAAATCGTTTCAATGGTCGAGTTACGAATCCTACCTAACTTTGAAAAACGTTGTGTTTTTGCCAAAATCTGCGACCCGCTGGATTTTCTCGGTATGTAGTTGCTTTTGTTTATCTTCTATAAAGCCAGTTCGGTGTGATACTGGGTGTCTTTCCCTCGTGTGGGGCTGCGTTTTGCAATAGGTCAATTGTTTATATCGTACTTGCAAATGCTGACAGCCGCGGCTTTTCCGATCATCCGCAGGCACCTATGTCAAGTGTTCCGAGTGAGCAACTCAGGAAGTTGGTTGACTAAAATCATTGTCTGCACTAACCAGTGCGTTGTTTCGTTGATGCCATAGTGGTGTCAAGACGTAACTGAGTGCAATTAAAGCACAAATGAGTACTGTATAAATGCGATTAACCTGCTGGTTATTTGCGGTTTCCTGTCAAAATGAAGCGTATCACGCTGCTTCTTCAGGAATAACACATTTGGAGTGGTTATGTACACGACGTGGTGAGCCAGAGTTAGCGACTGGTTGCATAGGCCGTTACCATCGATAGTAGTAGTAAAAATTTTTAACAAAGGCATTTGTATTTGATATGGAGAAGTCGAACCAATAGGATGACCGTTGAAGTCAGACAATCGTATTGTATGTTGGAGACGTAGCTATTTTTCTATAGATTGTTTGTTTTCTACAGATTGTTTTCTCCCAGAGACATACAAGTGGCTCGCTAGTTCGTTTGCCTATTCAGCCTGATGAGCACCTGCGTCCAATCAAGCAGACGGCTATTCGCTCGGCTAGCTTCACCAAGATGTGCGCTTGGCTGAGAGTGTATTTCGGCGTAAGAGGTTGAGTCAGGCGTCAAATTGGGTGTAGAAAAGTCGTGTTGGAAGTCCACATTATGATCCAATCAACGGTCCGAAGGGAACTAAATATGTGCCGCACTTGTTCTGATAGAGGGACATCTAGCGTCAACCCATTTCTATAAGGCGGCCGATATTTAAGCGCTCGCAACAGTAGTTTTCATATGAAAACCATCATTACTTAGGCATCTCTATGGCAAGTCGCATTATCGGTGAGACTTACCAAACTGAGTGAGGAAGTCGATTGAACTCGAACCGAACAGTTCCCCCAGTTTCCATCTCCCAAGCTCACGTCGTACGCTGGCCATGTGACTCACTCCTAGCTTGACACAGGTTATGTAAAACGGGCATCGTGGGGCAAGCGGTAGACTGTCGTTTGCGAAACGTATCTTAGTCTGTGAGGTGGTCACATCAGCGTGTTTGTTTTCGTTGTTTTGGAAGCGTTCTGGTTGCCCGCGATGCGAAAACGGGGTAATAATGCAGCAACGTTGCGGAAGTGTAGCATATTTGGGTGTTATACATCGTGTTCAGGGAAAAATGTATCGGCGTCACAGATGGTGATGACTAATAAACGTCACTCGGGCTATGGGTGTTTGGCCTGTCCATTCAAGCCGTGGCATTCTGTGATAACATCGTCGCAGTCTGCCTTATATACTTCAGATTTCACCTTAGAGAAATGGATCTTCAAGAACACCGGGAATTAGTTGAGTAGCTTGTTTTGATGTGTAGTTAAGTTGTCGTTGGTTTGCCGACAAAAGCCTCAATAGTTTATATACTTCCACTAGGCTAATTGAAGCGGCTTCCTAAAGAGCTGATATTTCTCATGATTATTCGCCAGCCGAATTAGAGGTGGCCCGGTGATTAACACGTTTTCGGGTGATACGAAGGTCAGCCGTCAGTCAGGCGTGGGGTTTTTCGCTACCTCTTTTGCTCCTATCTAATTGTGTGCATCCCGATGTTATCCAGACTACTTGCGAATTAATGTGACGCACAGGAGCAAACGTCTTTTGATGTAAAAACGACTGATAACAGTGTCGACTAAGTATCGTTCGTGTGGTTGTGGATTTCATGTGGTTCGCAAACTATGTTCACTGGGCAGTGGTGTTGAATAATATTCAATGCCTGGGTTTTACTCTTCTGAAAGTTGTGCTGCGGTTAAAATTAAGAATGGGCAAGTTGGTAGGTCATGTGTAAAAATGCTTATCAATCACCCCATAGCTAAACATATGCCACTACTTTCCGCTACTTTGAAATCCAATGCGAAAGTGGCTGTCGCCTAATCGAACCTACAATCGTTTAGAGCGAGTACAGAACATACTGGACTATCCTCATCAAATCTAGTGCGGATAAAGTCAAATAGTTTGGGGGCATGTTTAACTGATAGCTTGAAAACACAGCATTGCGAGCAGGTTGTACAGCTCAGCGTCTCAACCATTATGGTTGGTCTTCCTCGGTGGCGTTGTACTCAAACTGATACTAGCAAGGGACTAAAGGTCCTTTGCGGTTTGCCGTGGCTAGGTCAACTTACATAGCAACTGAAAGGGTTGACCGAGTCTGTTGTCTATTAAGTGGTGGTGAGATCGATGTAGACAAATGGCGTCTGTTTGATATTAGCCCCCTGTCCACAATGCACTGCAAATGGGGATTCGCTATCATTGTGGTCGATACCTGCGCGTTAGCTGTGAGTGATGTCTCAGTATAGCGTCGTGCGGCATAAAGAGACAGACCTTTGTGAATCGTTCGAGCTCGATCAAAACGTACGTTGTCATTCCCTGACAGTGCATGTAGAGTGGTGGCCGGATCTTTAGCTTTTGAAGTCGGTATGGGTCTCTTAGAGGGAACTGTGTGCCTCTTATGCTCAACAACATACTTTCAACCATGTGCTTTCTTTTGTGCAAATGGCATCTCAATTACTGCGTTTAATTTTATGTACACAATCTGTTTAGTCTTCCTTAGAGATCTGGTCATTCGTTTTGTGGTGTCATTCCCAAAATGCGATTTTGATGTCGGAGTTATCAAGTAAAATGTATGCTTCTTGGATAACCTTATTAACTAAGTTATCTATTCACTTATTTCTCAGTTAGTATCTTTTCAGTATCAGTTTGCAACTCATAAGTTAGACGACACAGGTGCACTTATGGCGTGCTTAGCGTGGTAATCCAAGATGCGCTGTTCCCATATTTACAAGTATATTAAATAAGGCTATTTTCATCGTGAAAATTCTTAAACCCTCCGACTAATACGTTTTCTTCGTCTGTGTGAGTTGGGTAACGAGCAGGTGTAGTTTTCTTCCTCATTAGGGTGTATGATGTGAGTCTAGTGTGGATTATACTCCACTAGTTTAGCTTCCTACAGTAGTGGATCATAATCAAGCGGTCTAAGACTTGAGGAACTGTCGGATGAGTTGCTTGCGGCTATTCTAAAGCTTATAATGTGGGGACACATCTGTAACTACGTGAGGCAAGGATTTCGTGAGGTGTAGTGCTTCGAGAAAGGTACCTTCTCATTGATTGATAGGTCGCTTTCTGGATTTTAAGGAAGAACATGTGGTTATCCAGAGTTTACCAATTAACTGCTTAATCTGATCATTACCTTAACGTTAGTAAACGAAAGTCCCACTTCATTGAATGTTTTTCGAACATTTGAATGTATGTAAACAGGTATACCAAAGAGTGACAATAGTTGACAAAACAATTAGTCTTGGGGCTGAAATGCCAATGGAAAACGGTCGTTCGTAAACTAGATTGCGAGTTACGAAGAGACTCGGACACTTGAAACAAAAGGTAGTGTTAATCTCATTCGAGAATAACTCAAAACAAAGATGACTTCTTAGTGTATCTGGCATTTTAGCGATACGCCACAAATCTCTCGTAATGACTGTGGGGGCTCACTGACTGTACAGAGTGCGTCGTTCGGAAATTTTCCAGTTAATAGCGAATCAGGTCTTGCGAACAGCCCCATTGTGATTGCTAGATTGAACAGCCATGTCTGTACACAATGATAATGAAATAAAGTCCGATCCTCCAGCGTGATTTGCGAAAATATTTTTCCACTTTTTGCACAAAGGTAACGAATTGGTGGCCACTGGTAAGTTTAAAGTGGGTACCGAAAGGTTAGCGCCTCCATTATGTGCGTTTGAGTGGTGGATATGCTTTTTGACTGCTGAGTGATATGTTCTCATTGAAGGCGAGCTTCAAAAGAGAAGTGGTTGATCTTTCGTGTTTGTTTGAGGCCCCTGTGATCTGAGCAACCTGTTTCTACGACCGAAGTTACAATATAATCTGCATTAATCACGGCCGCTTCTCCTAATTCTTCCTTTAGGCCTTTGAAAGCTACCCTAATTGAGTCATTCCTGCCACGTTTTTGCATGCTGTTTCTCCCACTGGTTCGAATGCAGCCGGAGCCCTGATTATTCACAATAGGGTCTCATCACATCTACCAGACTGCTCATTGGTAGTACATTCATTGATAGTACATTCATTCGTGTACCAGTGGGTGTATTTTAAAAGATAACCTAACTTGTATCCGCTTAAAATAATGGGCGAACATGTCCATAATTCTTCGTTGAGGTTAGGCCTTGTTCAACTGAGCCAGTTCGCGTACCGGCTTGAGGCAATAAGGGTTGGACTCTATATGTCTCTTGGTTACTTCGTATCGGGTCTTGTTTTATTTCATAATTCCCATCATCTCACCACCTCTTCTGTTTCTATGCAATTGGTGGAATGAACATCGTGTTGAACTGCATTTATTTTACAGGTGGTGCGTTTGTCCATGTGTGCTGTATCATGTAAACTCCCTCATGGTTGTGTCCATTGCTCTTTGGGAACTTACGGTGAACTTTTTTACTCAGGCGCAAATTCGGAGAAAGTAATGAAGCCTGCTGCCACTCCAAAATACCGTGTACTGTCTTTTCATCTTTAAGAGATATTTGCTGGTATGCGTTCTCTAGGTTTATATTGTATATTTCATATTGAACTATTGCAACCACTCTGTTCTTAACAGAGGAGAAGCGTCAAGTATGAATCTGTTGGTTGTTTGGCTGTATTCAGTCACAGGTCTTTTCTGGCGTCGTTCGCTGGACTTGACCAAAGCTTTCGCCCACAAATGGTGTGTCCAGCTAAACACTGTTCTTATTTGAAGGGCAAACATCCTAGGGCCACGAAATCTTCGTTTGCAGCAGAGGTCCGTTTGGATCTTGCCGTCGTCGTTACTCTTAGAACCCTTGATATTAATAACTTGCCACCGTCAACGCTCAGCAACATATTCATCGGGGCCCTTGTCGACTACTCACACTAGAAGTAGCGCTGATATGCTGATAACATGTATGCCGATAACATTTGTATTTAGCGCTCAACCCGAGGTGTGTTGTACAAAAAAGCACTTCGAAATGTATCTACTGCACAAAGCGGTAATCTGAAGCCGATACCGGCGTTTCTTTCATTGCGCCCCGGGCCAGAGAAGCCGCTCGCTGTTAAGTGGGTCCCTGGTTCGAGACGAGGTCTCTCGAGAAAACCCTTGTATCACATTGCCTCACAAACCGTGCTTCCAAGTTGGGCTTAGGGAGAGTCCCTCAGCCAACTGTCTTGCGGCATGAACGGCCAGGTGGATTCCGAAGTTGTTGTTCCTACAACATGGTCCACTATCACCTTTTTCTTCTCTGTTTTCGACTTTCATCACTTCAAGCCGAAATATCTAGTAAACATTGGCTCTTTTGAAATCCGCACCGTCCGGCAAATAGTCTAACAAGCCGTTCTGACGAACACCTTTTTGGATCTGAAACTAGATGTATTATGTTTTCAAAGCGCGATTTTACGACTCCGTCTTTGTCATTCGCTTGAATTCCCCTTGGGCAGTGCTATGAGTTAGCGGTCCTTTCTTATGATCTGAGGTGACGATGAGGCTGAATTTCACCATCAAGATAAAGTCGACATCACATTGAACTTTAAGGCAGAGCAAAGCTTGCTTTATTTGATCCTGGTTTATGGTCGTTTGTGTGTCGTCATATCGACACAAACCAGAAAGACATTCCCTATGCTCATACGCTTTTCCAGCTCATAGTTCACATGTTGTCAAGAACGTCTTATTTGATCCTCTGAGACGGTCCAATCACTCGGCCGTTTGTCTGCTTGTTGGTGGTACAGACGCACAATTTGGTCGCCTTACTCTAAAGAGGGAGTGACTAGGTCTCCGGTGCTCTGACTTTGGTGCTCAGCTGTTACAGTTGTGCACTCCATATCGGGTTACGTGTTCCAGCACAAACGATGATGATGCCTCAAGTGGAGACTGTCCTGTATAGCTTCACCATTGACACAAGTTATACTCTCGTGAGATTTGGATAGCACCCCTCTGCTGATGTTCATTTTGGGACTGTTACATTGACTAAGATCATGGTTTTGCTCTTGCACGCTTCCTTTTCACTTGCTTAAGTCAACTACTCACATTCAAGATGACCGGTGGAGGATTGAGCAGTGAGAGTGTGCGAGACGCCTCTCAAATGAGGCTACCAGTTAATCCACCCAGGTCACAACGGTGATGCGATTCGAACGAGCGCTTGTTGCAAACCATCAACTTCGACAGCACATACCAACGATCTCGCCTCCGGAGCAGAAGAGTAAGAGGCTCGTATGATAGGCTCTATTCGTCTAACAACTGACGTGTGACGGCTGAATTGGAAAGCGTGAATAGATTACCAACTCAAGGATGAAACAAATACAACAAAATATGACATTCTCCGCCATCAAGAAATGTGAGTAAACAATAAGTGGTGGATCACAGGGAAATGATTGAACATGTTTAACATCTGCTTTACGTTTTACTTTAGCGGTCAACTGAGTACCACTAGAACTTAACACCCCGAGTTCAAATCAAACTGATAACGACCGCAAACAGCTGGATAATGTTTCTGTGATAGAAAATACATGGATGTCAACAAACACATAAGAGTAGATATATGGAATCGATATGAAATGTCACGTACATCCGAAATGGTACGTCCCGAAGGAGTTCTCGGCCGTCACTGGTCGAACATTGGCAGAAAATGTCCGAATTCAGGATGGCGGCAAAACGAACATAATTCTGACAAAAGAAGGGAGTAGGCGGCGAGTATCAGACGCCATACCCCCACTCCCTAGATTCGAGCCTGTAGACCATACGAGTTTTAGTCGCGTACGTTGATGAAGAACTCTTCAGTAATGATTTTTGCTCTGAATCAAAAAGTACAAGATGGCCATCTGGTTTACACAGCTGCATCACGTCTCTCGGAAATTGTCCGTTGAATGTCCTCACAATGACGTCTCTCACCAGACCATCTTGACCTTCATGAGTCTTTTGATAATACCTTTTGACCAGTGACCGCACGGGGCACCAAATTGTGGCAGCAGCTCGAGACCTCCCTTCAACGAGTTTTCACTGCTGAATAGTCTATAACGTAGGTGGAACAGCACTTCAGCTGTTTTCTCCAAAACACGTCTGTTAGATATTGCGCCACTCGCCATCGCCTGTTGAAATGATTTTCGATTGCCTGGAAGCAGGATCGATTTACTCTGTGTGAGAACGCACTGGTCATCAGGATAATCTATATGAACAAAGGTCGGTCGTTGAGAATCCTTTCAATCTCAAGGAGTGGTATACAAAACTTCGTCAGACTCTTTGCTCTCGTAATGTCACTAAGAGGATCCTTTCCCACACTCTACCTCGGCGACTCGCCTTTGGTGGGTTAAACATTCTGTCACAATCGTGAGTTATAAGGGCGCTGGATATCTTCATTTCACGTCAGCAACAGTTTCTTCACATCCTCGGACGCTCCCGTAAAATTCGTTCCATTGTCACTGTGTAATCTTCGCGGGCAGCTTCGTCTGGCAACATTCCGATTGAGGGCACAAGAATGGATCAGTATCCAACGAGTGCACCATCTCAATGTGTATTGCCCTCGTTCTGAAACATGTGAAAAGGCAGTCGTAGCGTTTCTCCGTTTCGCGTCTTTGTTTAACAAAAATGGGTCCAAAATAACCAACTCTGGTGGTAGTGAATGGGTATACCTTCATCTCAGTTCGATCAACAGGGACTGAAGCTATGGCTTCTTGATATGGTTGAAAGAGTCATCGGCGGTACCGATAACAGTCATGCAGAACACTTCTGGTCGTTCTGTCGACTTCTGTTATCCGGTGTCGTTATCCTATGGGCGACGAAATGTACCTTAACCCCATGTGACCATTGACATGGAGATAGTGACGAAATAGTGACCGAGTCGCAAGGTGTTTCACAGGTAAATTGATGGGGTGCTCCGTCATCATCATCAGTGGTTCACACTAATGCTACCACATAAACATGAAGAAAAAGCAAACCCTATATATATATATATATATATATATATATA